>DWLR01001654.1:0-17492 GCA_018246295.1 Papilio alexanor hazarajatica
ATATATATGTGTGTGTGTGTGTGTGTATGTATGTATGTATGTAGACATGTATAACATGTATGTGTGATAAATAAAGCTATAATAATAATATAATATATATAAATAAGTAAAATAAATAATTGGAATAATAATAAAGAATTTACACCTAGTACATTGCTAATGACAAAATTTCTATAGCTTCATTCTGACTCTTATTCTTCTTGTATGTCAGTCGACTTTTATTTCTATCAGTTAATTAGTATTAGCACAAATTTACTTATAAATTATAATATATCCCTTATAAAATATACAATATTATACATACAGGATCCTGAAAAAGGGTACCAAACTACATTTATTGTATTTATAATATATATAGTTTAGCCTTTAGCTTTAAATGATATTAAGTGTATTTTTTTAATTTTTAATAAAAATAAAACAACTACATTTGTGTATAATTTAATTTATGTGTCTTTAAGTCATTCATAGCCACAATATGTCTTATTACAAATCTATTAAATCCATACAGAACTTGTCTTAAATCCCTTAATATGTTAATTAATGGTAGATCTTCAGAACCCAAGGTTCAATGTCGCTCAAAATTATATTTGACCCAATTGTGAATGTCCCAATCCCAATAAATAGATACGCATGAAATCTGTTGATAAATGGTCTAAAGTAAACAAAATTGCAAAAAAGTAAACTTAGAACTTTGTCCTTTATTTTGAAGTAAAAGAAACTACAAAGATAAAAAGGGATTAATTACAACTTAAGGGTTTTAAATGTAAAGACCTGCTGTGTATTACACAAAATACCAGGCCCTTAAGACATATATGAAGGTTTAGTCTCAATAGATCTCTCATCTTGAACTTGATACCTTTGTCTCCATAAGTAAATCTTACTAAGAACTAATAATATAGAATAGAATATTGTCTAGCTTAAGACTCTATTCAGTTTTAAAAAAGGTTTAAAAATTACTAGCTTTACAAATATTATTCAAATAAGAAATCACAAGAACTACCACAAATAGGAATCATAAACTTTCAATAATTTACTTGGGAGTACCCTTCTAGTAAGAAGGTTTGCTTGTGTAAAATATGACTATTTATTGTGTGTTCATTTATTGTTCAAGTTTATGTATACAACTCTCGTCCATTATTTGGCAATTGTTTGTAAGCTATCAATGTTTTATGTCACAAAAATAATGAGAAGTGCATGCTATATATAACATTCCAAGTTGACACGGCCTTCACAAGCGATCTCAAGAGGAAGCAGAGAAGCCAAAGAAGGTAATTGGATAATCCGTTATTGGCTTTTCGTGCAGAATCTACATGGGAATGCCTTCTGTCAAATAGGTCACTGAACTGATGTAAGCAAATTTTCGTTAAAACACTAGAATATTTACTCACTTTATCTTCCCACCGCAATGCTGACATTCTGGACCCTGCCAGCCTTCGAAACATACACAAGTTTCGTTCTTACACTCACCGTTTATACAGTTATGTTCACTACACCTAGATAGAACATCATGACAAAACAATAACACTATGAGGACTGAACACAAGAACGGCGAGAACCATGAGTATTTTCGTCTGTATTTCGATTTGAAGAGGAATAAGAACATTTGCAGAGATTCTACCATTTTGATGTATGCATTTTCAACGAGTTTTGTTAGCTTATCGCGGACGTTAAAAGCGGCCGTGCGTCGTGTAGTTTCCGTACGGTACTAAATTTGGTGTTGTCATATCAAATTACAAAATTAACCATTATAAAACAAACAGATAAAGTTTTATTCAATATTTGGACTTACTAAGAAGACGTCATGATTGTTCTTAAAATTCATTAATATCCTTATAAAGGGCCAGCCCTTTAAAAGGACATTCATTAATTTTAAATAATATACTTTTCATTACATATACTATTTATGAATAATAAAATAACGGCTAGCTAAAGCACTAAGCCGGCTTGTAATCTTATAGTCGCTTGTCGCTATGATTTTTTTTTCTTATTTCAAAATATACACTTTCAAATTTTTAAGATTTCGATTAATTCATACTTATTTCGGCTTGATCAAGTTATTTAGACAACTCCAATAAAAATGGAAAAAATACCCTTATAATAGGGTTGTATTTTGCAAGTCGTACCACAGCATTTGACGTCCATTTATTACCCAATTTAAAAATAATTGCGGCTGCGTTCAAATTCTGTTCGTATACGCCTCAAGGTAAAAGCAGATTTAAAACTTAAATGAATGAACTACAATTAATATTAAATTATGCAAATTGATATTAATGTTAGAATATCTAGGATTTCATGACCATATTATTTACTTTTCAATTCCATTTAGAAATGTTACTAAGTTGAGTTTGCTATTGATGTAAACATTAACATAAAAACATGCTGTCTACCAGCATCTCACGATACAAAGAAAAATACAAAATTCATATTTGTAGAGATTTGCACATGCAAGTGCAATGTCAAACTTACGATTTTGTGTTCATTTCGGCCATCTATCAGTTGTCGAAAGGCCAGTTCCATCTAACTTCAGTTTTAATCTGAATTTAGAAAATTCTCCGTTTTTTGTTTTCATCAGTTTCACAAACGTAATTTTTTTTTGTCAGTATAAGCAAAACAACGCCATCTCTTGACAGTTTTTTTCTTCAAAATGTTATGACATATTTTCAAAATCAAAAACCTCATCCGTAAGAACATAATAATTAAAAATATATATATTCTATATGAATATATAGAATAAAGAATTAAAATAATAAATTCAATAACAGTAAATTTACAAATTTCATTATACAAGATTTTATATTGTGATCAATTTGTGAATTTATTTCAAAATTGACACTGTCTAACACTAGATGGCACTCTAAACATATGGCACTTTTTAGAATTCGACCGTGGTGACCAACTGTTTTTATTACAAAAGTTTAATTTTAAAAAGCCTTAATTAATGCGAATAGAGGCTTTTTCTTCCTTTCAAAGAACCGCCAGCTCGTATAGTAGTAACCAGATAGTTAATATGGTATGGATGTTTTCAAGCTTTCTTCATAAGCAATGAAGCTTGAAAAATATTAAAATTAATTGGGTTATTGAAAGAGTAATTTTTTACATATTACATGTCTTATAAAGAATATATTTTTCATACTTTTGTTTAGTAGGTACCTTATCCGAGGCAGTGCTTTTTCGGTTATCGCAGATATTTCTCATGTTTCTTTAATATTACTAAATCGGTTGACAAATTTTCTGTTGGGATTTCTATTCTACTTATGATTTTACTACAATTTGATCAAATAACAACTCCTTTCTAAAACCTTCTTTTTTACGTTACAAATATTATTCATACATATGTATTTTTCCTTAAGGAAACGGGAGAGGAATGCCAAGACGATACCAAATGGAAATCTTTAATCTCCAGTTAAAGATAATAAAAATAAATGAATTACAGTTATTGATAAAATTATATATCTATTTATCTTCATACTTTCTTAATATATAATATTGAAACGATTTTCAATAAAACATAATTTAAATCATAAATTGTATAACAATAAAAAACGTTAAGAATAAAAGTCGTAAAATAAAACTTCAATCATTTCTTTATAACAATCTCCACGTTAAAGTTGAACGGAGTGTAAAAAACTCTTCGAGCAAAAGGCACTTCCGCGTTCTTTACAAAAGAAAAATAACGTCATCAAGTGATGTTGCTCTTTTCTCTCTTGGAACAATGTTTTCTTTTAATAAAGTAATATCTGAACAAGTTATTGTGATATGATTATATACAATATATTAGTAGATTAGAAAAAAACTATGAGGAAATTTCTTAGTCTCTTTCTATTAGGTTGTCTTGAGATTGCAGAGATTAGAATTAAAGAAATGATTTCAATATAGAACAAACGAAGCGTATCTTTTATTCCTTTTTGTATATCTATTATTATTATCATCTCCTTTGTGAAACGTAGATTGTATCTAAGCGCTTATGTCTTTCACAAAGGTTGTAAACTTTATTTACTCCACTATTTTTCCATTACTTAGAGGTACAATGTATAAAAAGGTCCATTTCAGTTTTATGCCATTAAGTTTTATTTTTATATTTAAAGTAAATTAAAAAAGAGGGTTATCCTTTTTTTAGGATTATTGTGCTACACTATCGCTAGTCACAATCTGTTTATACATAATCGTATTTAAAACACCCGAATATTGGTTGACAACTAAAATTTTGTTAGAGAAACTTCGATAGGTTACTCTGGGGTAGGGGTAAAACCTATATCCATAAAAATAAAAAGTATATTTTGTTTTTTATAAAAATTTTCGCAGTATGTGCTACATTATTTTGAATTTTAAAATTTTATTACCATAAGAGTCATTACAACGCGTGCCACATTCTGCTATTATGTTATAAAAATAAATTATACCAAAAAAAAACAATATTTTTTTACTGAACATTATCAATCCCAATGTTCGGCTCAGTTAATTGGTATACCTATAAAAATAAAACAAAGGAACAATCAAAAAAATTCTGGCAACAATCTCAATACAAATCTTTATATTTACGAAGTACTTAGTATAAATAGTAAAGTAAAAAGTTTTATATTTTTCACAGTTAGTTTTATTTATATTACAGGTGGTAAATATGTAAGGAATATATTTTTACAATTTAAAACAAAAAACATTGGTATATTTTAAGCAAATGTCACTGTCTTAGTACTTAACTTAATTCATAGATGGCGCTGTGTTTTTCTAAACTCAATGCCAAAACAGATCTTTTCACCCAACGTGTCTGCACCGTGATCTGTATATACTACACTAAATTCGATTAACGCTTTACATCAAGATTATTTATTTTCTTAAGCCAACCAAACAAACAATACAATATCAGCACCTCTAACGGTCGATAATCAATTGTTTTATAATAATGATTACTAGTGCTTTACGATATCAAATAGGCGTGTGTTTAGCTTTTCGTGTCGTTAAACGCTGATTATTCATTGACATGGCCAAACCACTTCATGATATGGGTAGGGTGTATTTTTCATATCATGAAATACAATTGCATTAAGAGTTCGACCAATTGAATGAAGTCATCGACATATTAAAAGATCGACCCAATAATTCTAAGATCTAGCCACGACATAACTATCACTCCAAAACCAACGAATCTAATACAATCATCTTCCATTCTAAAATTTTAAATTGAACTTTAACGTCATGACGCAAGCAATTTTGCTTAACTATTAGACGATGTGAGGTCGAGAGTTATTGTTTCAGGTTTCTTGTTCATGACGTTAATCAAAACTTTTAAATGTATCACGAAATATTTGCTCTTGTTTTGGGGCTGCGGAAAAATTATTCCCCTACTACTAACTAAATTGTAAATTTTTGTTTATCGGGTCTTGTATCGTGGCTCCTTTGTACAGTGGCGTTATGATCGATTGACGACACATGACTCAATACCTACCTATCACAGTTAGTACCTGTTAAGCTCAGTAAAAATTTGACACAGTAACGATATGTTAATAAAATAAATTGTGTTTAAGTTTGCGCATGTACAGTCGAGTTCCTTCGCGGTATTCTACTTACAGAAAAATTGCCTTGTTCCTTGCGACAAGCTAAACTCCGCCTCCTTACAAATAACCAATTAGGGCGCTATTGATGTTTTGACAAAATAAAGTAAAATCTGTGGCGTACCTGCACTGTACCTCTGACTATTGTTATCACCGCTGTCTTTGTTTTCCGCTCGGGAAGTTTTACGATCTCTGCCATTCAGACGAAATCTTTATTTGCGGATACTCTATTGTTACAACATTGACCGCGGGTTTTTCGTCCTAACACATTTAAAAGTAACATCCTATTGGTTATTGTTTCTCCGTCAACGTCTCAAGGTGTGCGAAACGTTCAAACAATTGTCTCTTTTAAAGTGGAATACCGCCAAGGAACTTGACTGTACAAAATAGGTAGTTTAGGTAAAATTTGTGTATGAAAAAATTAAATAAAAATTTACTGACGTGGCAGAACTTAGTAGAAAAAAAAGTCTAATGGGCGGCCCTAAAACTGACGGTAGGTTGGTCCCTAACCCACTTTAACCAATCCGCATTAGGGCCATATGGCGAACGACCTGTTTTTTTTACCCTCATTCGTAAAATCGCCAGCGTCTTATATTGTGATTTATAAAGGTTCAGTTCTTAGTTTTTTTGGCCTTCTAACTGCTTAGGGTGGTATATAATTTGGGCGTTTACCTTAGAAGCCTTTGAAAAAATTATTAGGCGTGGTTTGGTTTTTAATCGCACGACTTCCATTGTGATTTATAAATATGGCGTCAGGACTCCAATGCCAGCAAGAATTAAACTAATATTTTCTTATGGATATATTATCTAACTTACTAATTTCTGTAAAAAGCAAAATTGCACTACGGTCATGTTTAACAACGTTTTCATAATTGTAAATTAAATAGAAATTTACTCTCAGTTGCTACAAAGCATTACATTTATTTAGTTACATTTGCTTATAGTATTAAAGGCGCTTTTCAAAAGGTATTTATTTGAATTATGAAATATATCTTACTAAATTTGTGAATAATGTGTGAACTGTCAAAATTTATAAAACACAATTCGGATTGTTCGGATTTCGAACGCTCGAACGAAAACGTCTGTACTCTGTACGCACGCAGCTGCGTTGGCCAAGGTCAGTGCTATTGTCCCAGCGGAGGGCAATGCCCAAACTGCACGCGGTGAAAAATACACGCACACACACGAGCGCGCGCGTGCATCGCCGGCGCTGTGGTCGTGCCGCCGACAAAAAAGTATCCGAATTGCGCGCCATAGACTATGAAAAATGTCGTTTTGGAATTACTTGGTTTAGTTTTTTTTGTTACATACATACATGAATTTCTTAACTGCCAGTGTTTCACTGCTATCATCATTTTCTAAAAAATCATACTGACGACATTCTATCTTCTTATCTTCGAATTTCTTTGACAACATATAAAATAGCATTAAAAGGTTGTGTCTGTTTGCTAAATTCATTCAAACAAAGCGATTACTGAAATACCAATCTATTGGAAAATGTAAGTAAAGAAAGCAGGTGTAAAATAATTTACTAATCTGTCTGCGGTATTTATTCTTTGACGGATGCATTTACAAACAAAAATATAAGGAGCAGCCAAAGTACCCGAATTGCATCGAGCGCACACAAGCGAGCGGGCACTAACACAGCGGCGGCAAGTCAAGAGCAACTGAGTAAGGTCATGGTAACTCTTTTGGCCGCTGATTCGGCCGTTTTCGGTGCATTTCGTAGGCGCTTGCGCTCGAGTTTGTGCGCTGATTTTTCTTTCTAAGCCAATTCAGGTTCTTTTTGCTTACTTATCTTACATTAATGACGTAATATAGGTATATCTCTGTTTTGTTCCATTTTAAATACATAAATACGTAGTTATATCTACCTTTACTTATATGTTTTATATTATTATGAATATAAATAAATATATAATAAATATAGGAATATGGGTCATGATTCTTACAACAAATATGAGAATTTAAAAGAATATATAGTAGAATTTAGTGATACTAGAGCATATATATATCTGAATTGTTTTGTAGAATAATTAAAAATGTAAGTAAAAATTATTATATTCGTAGTTATGTTAAGGTTTTTTATACTTAGATTTTTATTTACATTTACTGCACACATTCCCCTCGATATTTGCATTTCTGCCACGAGCGCTATCATTCACGCCAAATTAATTAAAATTATTCTGACAATGGTTTATGAAAATTAGCATAATTACTTAAAGACCATATATTTTGTATGTTTTTTTCTCCTTTAGTTAATATGGCTGTTCTAAAGATTAAGTTTGAGGTATGCCAAGGAGTATATTAATAAAATGGCGTTAACGACGAAAATGTCCGTCAAATTATAGCCACCGGGGACCAGTTGTTTTCTTCTTTTGGCGCGTACGACGATATTATGTCCGCGCCATTTTTAATCTGCCTCCTTTTCATTTTTAATAAAACCTTGACCTTGGAAACAAGTGCTCCGGTAACACAAAGCCGCAGTCATTCCAAAATTTGTAAAGATGAATTTATAAAAACCAAATTCATATTTTGTTTGTCGATTCCTGTTATTTGTGGTTTTGTTTAAAACGCCTCGAGCTATTATTTAACTGTTTCGCAAAACCTCTTTTTGAGTTTTTGTTAATATTTTCAATGAACTCTCCTGAACAGTATGTCTGGCATAGCGGATGGAATGTCACATTATGGTTAGTGTTTTTTTTTTTTAGTAAATTGGACCAAAAGTAATTGATGTCAATTATGCCTCCTTTGTCGTTTAACTTTATTATTAAAGAGGGATGTGGTTAAAAACTTCAATGCGTTTACTTAACAATGTTCTTCTGTAGTTATTGTTAAAAGCTTTAATTTAGAATTATAGTTTCAATATTTATATAATTTTATCACAATTTATTGTAAATGTTTTAACTTAATAGGTACTAAGTACTGTGTATTTTTATGCCCAATACCAAGGTTACCAAAAATTACTTCAATGGTGGTGAATATAGTTCAGGTTTTTAGTCTTTGCGTATAAATTTTTTTAACTGAATCACATTCGTATAGTGTCGTTTCATAAAGGCGAAAATGTATATATATAAATGAAACAAATAAAATTTCAACAAATGAAAGAAATTTATTGTATACAGGTTTTAAATATCTTCGCACATTCTTACACCTGCTAAACCAGCCACGTCGTTAAGATATTTAACGTAAAGATATAAAGATCTTATAGATAAAGGACATTACATAATATGAAAAAATTTCCACCTCAAATGATTCTACACGAGATATACATTAGGTAATATGTACGTAAGAAAACAGCTCTCTACAATACAATGTTGTGTACAATTCCACAATTTCAATCAACACTTTTTTTTATTTTTTAGTCGCCTAGCGACGTTTCTGGACGATATTTTCAACATTTTTGTTTTTCTACAAAAAAAAATGTCAGTCGAATCTGCGCAGCGTTATGAATTTGTTTTTTTTTTTCAATCATTTATTTTTAAAAATTTGACTAGATTCAATACATTAATGTTGTGCCAATTCACTGTTTTTTATTTTATTTCTACATTATTTCATCGCCAATTTCCTTTGCACTATGTTATGTGTTTTTATTTTAACAAATGTGAGTAGTAGTAAATTAGATAAAAACCTATTAAACATCACTTTTTCTTACTGAGGAAGTGAGTAAGTAATATATATATATATATATATTATCTAATATAAAAAATAAATTGAATTGCTTAAATCAATGCGAAATCATCTGCAGTGATAATTAAACAATTATATAATAATTATTATAAAAACTAAAGGAACAAAATAACAAAAATAAAGAGGCGAGTAAGGTATATTGAAAAAAAATATTCCATTAAAACTTGTACTCAATAATTAAATAACAATATTATAATTTGATCTTGTTAGCTCCTTTAGCAGTTTATATATTATTAAAAAAAAAAAAACATGAGCTGTTGGAATAATTCATTAGGAATTAACAGCATTTATACATTGGTCCATTACCTAACTTTTTTTTAAAAATCCAATCACAACTAAAACCTTTTTTCGCGTAGAAAACACTCTCAAAAATAAGAGATGTTCCCCGGCATCGTGATGTCACTCCACATAAGCGTTATAACTCTTTAAATAAATACACCAAGAAAATATTTCATTAAATTTCACATTAATTAGTTAGTTTTTAATAAAGATAACATTATATTTAATGTCTAAAATTAAATGCTTCGTGTTGTACATATTTTTTAATGAACTCTTGCTTCTCTTAAACTGCGTTTAGCAAGATTAATAAAACAAACAAAATCATATCTTGAATACGCTATTCCCTTCAATAATAATTCTTATTTAATAATAATAATAATAATAAGTCAATTATTGTAATAATAGTACAATAATCATATCGTTAAAAATTAATTTTCTAGAAGTAAATACGAGTTGTAAAAAAGGAAAACAAGTATTTGACATTCAAGGTGAGGCTTACCTTTACAAAAATGTAGAGTTTACACACTGAACAACAGGAGGCAAAGGCGAATCTATACGTCGCATTTCCCCGTCTTCTGTCGTGAAATGATCATTATGTACATGGTTACAGGCACACAAACAATAAAATAACATTTGTTGTGAATGTAAAAAATGAGAGGTGGCGACGTCTTTGTAAATTCACCCGTCGCGACTTGCACTGCCAAATTTGAAAACGTCAAAAGTCAAAGTGACAGATGTCCTGTCAGTTTTGCGCGGGAACTTGAATTATAGCATGTAGCATTATAGCATATTTTTTGTTGTTAATTAAATAAAAATTATTAATTATTAATTAAATAAACTCTGATAAATTTCAAGGTCTGATCTTTTTTATTGAAAATTTTTAATATTAATAAAGCAATTGAATGAGCTCCAAGTATAGAAAGTGACTTGTTTTATCTGTTTAACCGTATCAGCATGTAATCGTAAACATATTTGAGTTACCGACTATTAAAAGTTCAATCATTGTAACATTGCTGTGTCTAAAAAAATTAAACTAAACATATTCTTTTATATATCCACATAATAAAAGTATTTTTATGTATGGATAGGATATGGAGCGACTTTATCTAAATTAGGGGCAGAGCGTCTAACTCACAATTCAAACGTCGTGGATTTGATCATCAATAAAATTACATTGATATGTTCAGTATTTTGGGTTATTATAACTTATTTTTAGTAAAAATTGTGACGTGTCAACAATTTCAGTAAAATCAACAACCAACTGTTGCTATTGTCATCAAAAAATAACTTATTCAAGACGTTAGAGTATATAGTAATTTTTTTGTATTGTAACAAGTCGCGACTACCGATTATGTATATGTTTTTAGAGTGCTTATCGTATGAACAATAGTGAATCATCCATTGCATATAGCATTTAAAAAGTTCAATTAAAAAATCTTAATAAGGCAATGGCTAAGGCTGTGTTCACGTTTCTAACGTAATGAAGTTAGAAGTTAAATGCGGTATACGTTTAGTTTTTTGATGAAGCCACCTTCAAAAGTTAAATGTTTTAAAGAATAAAAAAACATAGAGATGAACGACATTATTCAGAATTTACTCGGATACATTCAAAACATCGCGCAGTGATATTATTTTCTTCCAATTGTTTCACATAGAAAAAAATGCAACTGCCCTTCATTGTCTTTTTTTGTTCCCGGACCAGTAGAGGACCGTTCAAGTCTAAACCTAACTCTTACGGAAAATTTATTATACAATTACGAAAAAAAAAATTAAAAGAATGTTAAAGTATTACTACCGCCTACCTAATAATGAAAATTACCCTACAGTATTAACTAAAATTCTTAAAACTATGTGGAAAAATGACCGAACAATATACAATACAATAAAAACGATTCACTATTAAAACAGTGATCTCTTCAATAGGAAGTATGTCAAGCTTTGAGGTTTCCTCGGATTTTGTAAAGTTACAAGCCAATAACTCATTGTTAGTGCAGAATATGCTGTCACAAAGAATTTTTCTCTAGAGAAGAATAGCTCTACTAATGTTTAAAAAACAAATTAAATGCAAAAAAGGTTGCTAGTTGAAACGGTCTTTAGCTGGTCACTCAGGAGATCACTGTCAATAACTTTAAACTTGTAAAGGCGGCTCATACCATTTGTACAGACCGGCGCAGTGCTGGGCACTTGGCAATTTTCTACTACATATCAGTCGCAACTCTCTTTTTATACCGGGAATTGAAACCCACAAACGCTTTGCACAAAAACAATGACATGTTTAACATCTCAATATAATAATATAATCCATATATAGGGTTATTTAAAAATAAAGCCACTTAAAAATTAACTAACGTTACAAAATAAGATTAAAACAACATAATGATTTGTTCCCGATGCGAAAAATATTTAATATTATAATTATAAAAAAAAATCTAATAACATTCTAAACGGAATGTTTAATAGCTAAATTCTCTTTGCAATTTGTCCCATCCTATTATTTCTGTACAAACTTACACAAAATAACCATTTTTTTAAGCTAGCAACAAATGTCAGGCATAACACACAGATTCGTGTACGTATTGATAAAAAAAAAACGAATTAAATGTTGTTCGATTTTTAAATTTTTGACTTTTGAAATGCGGTCTGATGGGGCGTTGTTCGTTCGACACGACGATGGAATCCAATTATATAATTCAATACAGAAGTATACACATCATCAAAGATTTCAACACGTGTAACAAATAATTCTTAATGATTTGTACATAATCAATTTAACTATTTGTAATTTAATGTAGTTATAGGATTATTTCGCTTCTAATAGAGTATTTTTTTCTGTATCCGGAATGTAAAATTTTAAACAATTTACGTCACAATGTTAGTTATAGTCAAATCAAAGCTATATGTCATGCATTTTGAGACATTGAATTTGAATACTAATTAATTTAATTCATAAGGCCAATTTATGTGTTGTAAATCTTTGATAATTATAAATACATTAAACATATACAAATACTAAATGCTTACATTAAAGAGTTTTCGAGTTTTATAAACAGAAAGCAAATAGTTATGAGCAACATGCTATCGACTAGTTTTAAAATTTCGAATATAAAAATTTTTGTTTTGTAATCTTTTTTTTAAACTTGCATTGGACACGACGTCATTGGATATGTATTTTGATTTGAATATAATTAATATCTATATAGATATTTTGACTTTGTTAACTTCAAAACCTCACGTAATTCTGTTAAACTGGAACTGCGCCTTTTTCTAGGAGAGGAAACGTAGCTTTGTCCGAATGCTTTAATCTTGAGAAATCAGAAGGAGCATCAACTAGGCGTTATTGTTAATTACTAGTTTTTCCTTGTGTAGTCCTCATTTATTACGAACTGTCCCCCTTCGCGAAGTCTATTCGGTATAGAATTTATGTCGGAATGTCGAATGCAAGCCTTTAAGTTATTTCTTATTACTCGTGGTCTCTGAAGAGAAACGAATTCGACAATATTTTTTTTAACTTGTATATAATATATGTATATTTTAATTACATACACAATACAAAGAGTTCTTAACTTCCATGAGGCGTACATTTAGACGTAACTTACAGTAAGTAATCGTATGATAATTTTATATCCAAATAGTTTTTACCTAAATTTAATCTGGGAGAGCGTATACACTTTTTTGTTTTCAATTTCATACCTCCATAATATATTTTCGATTGAACACCAAAATATTCCACAAATTTGAAGATACTTTTTTTTTGAAGATTTTTGTGCTAGTTATAATTTTAAAGTCGACAAGAATATAATAATGATTATCCATATTTTTGTATAGTCGATAAAACATTTAAAACTTGGACCATGAAAAATAAGAATATATTTTCTTAAGATACAATAATAGTACATAAAATATATAAGTTTACTAGATGTACTGATGTACGTCCGTGTATATACCATGGAAGGGCCGAAGGTGCCCGAGGTCTACAAGCAAACCGCATTTATAATACCTAAATATCACATTTAGTAATATGGAAATCCACGTGTTAGCTTAGACACAGTTTAAATTACTATTTTTTACAAAATAATAATTGCACATAAGTCCGAACTTAGCTCCGCATCGATACGAGGCTCCACAGAAATCCGCGCATCCCTACTGACGCCGTCCCGCTCGCTCGCCCCGCGACAGACGGGGATAGAGATCGGCCCCCCAAACAGCTAATCATTTCATTCAATATATTACCTATCTAATTATAAAAACACCGCACAAAATATGCGATAGTTCACTTAAAAATCGATAACGTTACACTCATAGCTAGCGTATAATTAATTTGTTACAATTTTATTACTTAAAAATATTTAAATAGTTGATTTTTTAACATTAACTTTTGGTTGTCTTTCACTTAAAAACAAGGTCAAAAATCGAGGCTTTTTCGGGGGATTTTGGGAGAAATTTTGGACAACCTTCTGTCGGTTGCGCTTTTAGTGCCATTCGCTTAATGCATCCATTCTACAAATAGGCGCTTTTAAATAGTGATTTTTGGCATCCTCAACCTGAAAAACAGGCTGGAAGAAGAAATTTTAAAGAACGAAATATTGATAAGTAAGAAGAAGTTGAAAGCGCTATCAAACCGATGTAGTATAGCATATGTTGCAGGATAGCAACTGAGACAATCCGAATGGCACTACAAGTCACAAGTGACGTCATCCCGAAGGCCGAAACGGCATGGGCATGGGGTGTAAACACTTTTATTGTGATATTGCATTAGTAAAGCTGTGGTTATATCGAACCGGTCGTGAGTTTAGGTAACTATTGTGATATTTGGTGATACGTATCGTAGTTGGAGTGGTGAGTGTCATCGGGCCGGCGGGGGGAAGCTGTCATGACTATGGCGGGGAGAAAATGGGGTGGGAAGAGAAGCGAGCAGTGAAAACGAACGCAAACCAAAACCGGTCGAGTCGGATAAAACTATAGTTATTGTCACTATAACAGTATACACAGAAACTCGCAACTATTGCACTAAAGCCATAATGGAGGCACACCGACACCGAAGTTGCTACGCGTCTCGCCAACGGAATGTACTTTATAGTAATTATCACAAAGACTGAGGAGATCGCGGCGTCGCGCGGCCCGCGGGTCCAGCTCCGACCTCGGCTGCAGTCTACACGTGATCGGGGGGCGCGGAAGGCGCGGCGGGCGGCGGCGGCGAGCTAGCCGGCGGCGTGGGCGTGCCATTCCGTGGCCGTAGCTTGTCGGCGCGCAGCCGCTGCACCGCCTCACGCATCTCAGCAGCCAGCTGCCGGTCCGAGCTGTCGATGCGCGGCCGGCGCGCCGGCGGCGGTTCCTCCGGCTCGCCGGCTAGCCTCCTTAGCAGGCTAGGCGCCTCGCTCGTTGCCATAGGCGCTCGCGGCTCCGCCAACCGTTGGATTAGCGGCCTCTCCAGGCTCGATCTAATGATCCCCTCTAGAAAGGATCCGTTCGCGGGTGGCGCCTCGTCGCGTAGTCGCCGCATCATGTGCGAGGCGTAGAGGTCAGGCGCCGGCGGCGGGGCAAAACCCCCCGCCCAGAACGGGTACCCTGAGGGGTAAGCTTCGGGCCCGTTGAGCCCATTCGTGAAGGGTTTCGTGGGTGGCTTCGACGGCGGTTTGGGTTGCGGCTTCGCTTCCTGTTGCGGTTTTGGCTCCCTCTTCCTCGGCCGCATCAGATGTCGTTCCTTGACTTTATACTCCAGGGTGGAATGGGGCACGCCATAGTAGGAGCCCGCCCTGTGCACCGACATCTCCCCCCGCTGCACAGCCTTCACCGCCTCGACCAAGCTGTCTCTATCGTAGTTCCTGTATTTGCCTCGCTTGGGGCGCGTGCCCTTTCCGCCGGTCCCCGCCTGGCCGTTGTTGTTTGTAGTGGCCCGGGAGTTGCCGGGCACCTGGTAGTTCCTCTGGTTATCTGGCGGCGTCTTGATCACCGACACGTGTCTGTCGGGCGCTCGCATAAAAGGCAAATCAGGCTGCGGCGGCCTCTCCAGAGGCTGCTGGAATTTCTGGCTGATACTTTTAGCTATGACGTCGCTCAAGGACGTGAATAGATGTTGGGTGGAAGGTGGATCTGCGAAGACTGACGGGAGGAGAAGTTGAGAGGCCTGATTTATCGGCGGCTGGGGTGGCGGTATAAGCGGTGTGATCGGAGTGACCGGTGTTGCGGGGGACGAGCTTTTCTCGTCCGGGGGTGGGAACGTTGGTATTTTGAGGATGACGGAGGGCGGTGAGTCGGTTCTCTCCGGATCGCTGTCGGGCTCGGAGTCGTGCGCGGGGTCGGTGGGCAAGCCGCATTTGTTTATCTTGTTCCTCAGCGTGGAGCGCGGTATCCTGTAGAGCGCGGCGGCGCGGCGCGTGCCCAGTCGGCCCGACTGGATGTCGCGCAGCGCCGACTGCAGCTCCTCCTCGGAGTACGTCCGCCGCGACGCATTGTTGGCGTTATCCGACACCGCGCGTTTTAATCTGAAACAAAATAATATTTTTATAACGAACTTTCTTTTCTGAGAAAGGACTAAAGCGAGCTAAGAACTCGAAATCAACGATCACTTTTACATTACGTCAGGCTATAGATTGCAATAGCCTTGCAATCTATAGCCTGACGGTCAACTTTACCGTGTACCACCGATGGTACACATGGCATGGAACGTGTTAAATAATAATACTAAGTTAAAATGTTACCTAAAACCTACACCTAAATTCCAAGGCTCAACTAAAGTTTCATATGTCAAAATTTGTAAGAAACAATAAATTGTGAATACACAAATGATAATGACATAAACGTGTGATAATCCACAATAAGCTAATATGTTTAAAAATAGGGATAGGTACTATTTTTATCTCGTATTTTGTAGATTGCCAGTTTTTGTTCAGAAGGGAAGTTAATAATTAAGGTAATTATAGTACCGGTTTAAAGTTTTCAAAAAGTAGAGTAAAAATGTCGTTATCGTAAGTAGCAAATATTTCGCGACACAGTAAACACCGTCCTAATCTTATCTAAAGAACGCAGATGTTACGTACAGGCCGAGTGAAATGAATCAGAAAACAATCTGGGTCAACAGCCGGCAATCGGGCGGTCGTCGAAACGCGACGTTTCAAAACGGTCTGTATTAAACTAGAGATAAGCGAAATGCGAAATATTTACTCTTGGGCTCACCGATAACGGACTGGCTATGAATGCATCTTTATCTTTTCCTTTCGTCTTTTATTTCCCAATAATGGCTTTAAAAAACTAGACTTCATCTTCCAAATATTATGGTTGAAAATCAATTGTCGATCGGCGTTCGTCTTTAGTTTCATCCTAGGTTTTACTTTCTTATTTTTCGCTACTTTTGATATTGGTATTTCGATCTCTATTACATAGGAGTAGGAAATATTTTCGCGTGCGATTCGAAGGGTCCGCTGTGAGGATGCAAGGTCGATGCACCGGGCGACTATCGCTGCATTTTTATTTGTTTTGGCGAGTCATGCGACCCACATCGCGGTCCCGTCGAATGAATTTATTCAGTTATTGATTGGGCTATAGTGTATCTATAATAACGATGTTTATACATTGTTCTCCTTCTCGATGACATGAATCTGTTATCTGCTAATGCTTGGTATATTTTATTCATCGTGGTCGAGTTGGGGATTTCAGAAATCTCCTAATCTCTAGATATTCCGGCGTTGAGTGTTACAAGCAAATAATAAGAGCTTACGCTTTGAGCACATGAAAAGTCGATTATGATGAAATATACTGTAAAAATCAGCGACATTGATAAAGAAAATAAATCGGAACATAAGTCCATTTAACCGTTTTAGTGCCACGCAGCGCGATCGCGCTGTTGGCGTACTGTGGTGAACCGTGTCGCTATTTTTGATGACGATTGTCAATTCGCAAGGCGCTCGATTCAGCATGTAGGTATCTTGTCGCGAGTCTGTCGAGTTTCCTCTCGTAATTACAAACTTTCATTAAATT
>DWLR01001655.1:0-17487 GCA_018246295.1 Papilio alexanor hazarajatica
TAAGGCTTCGATATTCTTGGTGAATATTCATTCCTCCAATTATTACCTAAAAGAACCGAATTACTATGAAAACACAATGTAGAACAAAGTCCTAATCTAGACGATCACAAATGATATTAATCACTGGCCAAATATAAAATAAACGTTGAGAAAGATCAAAGTGATTTACATCTTGGTCACATATATTTTTGAAGTCGATTTTGTGTCGGCTTCTACTTATTTCACTCCGGAAATTCAGACACGGTGTGAAGGAGTGATTGAAGATGGAGAAGGGGTGATCGGTTACAAATGGTCCATAATGTTGTTGAAAAAGTAGTAGGCTAAGGGCTGGTCCTTGGTGCACTCCAACCGTGATTGCAAATTTGTCACTTATTCCTGCTGGAGAACTATTGCTGTGTTATAATATCGGTGTATATATTCTAAATTAAAGCGATGTACTTCTCGAGTACAAGCTGTGCTTTTAAAGCTTCCCACATCAGGCTGCGTGGAATGCGATCAACGGCCTTCTCAAGGTCTATAAAGACTATATGGAGGTTTGATCGATTATTTTTAGCTTTTTCCAGCAGTACACGAATGGACTGTATTGCATTTGAGGTATTCTTTTCTGCTACAAAGGCGTTAGGGTAATGATATTAACCAAACGGTTGTACAAGATCATTTCCCAATTTTTTAAATGTGTGGGCCATAAGCTTAATTTCCCTGTAGTTTTCACAGTCTCTTACGTCACCTTTTCCCTTATAAAATGGAATAAGAAAACTGTTGCGCCACGAGTTTGGGAGATGATAACCGGCAATGAGTTTGTTATACAGTTCTAGTGGTCATAGCACTCCATCCTCAATATACGAATATAAAGTATATAAAGTGACTTTATTAATTCATCCATACATTAATTAATTTTTGGTTTAAATCTGAATACAAGATTCATCCATTTGCTTATCCATTTGCTTTGTTGAGCGTATAAAATGCAAGAAAAATATCGTAACATATTATGCTTACTCCCCTGGTTACATCTATAAATTGCACCAGACTAGATTTTTATAAGTATCGTTATTAATATTGAGAATAGAACCCAGAGGTTCTGATTTAGTAGCTGAATAATTTTGCAAGTATGCCACGATCTGAAAAAGTTTTCGCCTCTTCCAATATTTTCATATAAAACGATGTCCGTAATGGAGGGCACGCAGCTATTCGAGGCCAGATCAATGTCAGGCACTGATTGAATCTTCGACGCACGAGACAAGAATATATCGCATTCAACCTTTTTACGCTCCTTGCTTGGAATCTTTTTAAGAAACCGAATATTCTGTTTGAAACAAATTGTTTTGTTTTTTGTTTTAACTTCTAATTTACAAAAATAATTCCGTTATCATTCTTTGTCTTTTTTACTAAACTCGGAAGTTTTTCTTATTCTTTATTCTTTATACATTTTTCATTATAGGTGATAAAACCAAACTGTTATTATTTTTACTATTTTCGATAGAAAATTGAACAGACGTTTTGCCTTTGAACACGTGCACATATAGTGAAATAAGAAAATCATGCACTCGAAACATGAAAGCCAGTTTTAAATTGAGTAATGATGCAAAGTATGTAGTTTGGTTGAGCGACTTTCGCATAAATTCGCGATAAGAGTACTATTTCGGTTATTGCTCGCGGTCGTGTAATGCCTTTCCGAAAGTAAATTGTGATCACTCTTAGTACACAATAAAATTTAGAAATAAGAGAAAATACGACTTGGTATTTAATGTTTTTAATTACATCGGAGTACAGAAAAAAGTAAGCGATTCATCAACCATTTTTAATCTAAAAACGGTAAATAAAACCAGCCGACTACGACGCGTTTGTCTAAGCACGATAAACTCAAAACTACTAAGTGGTGTTTTTTACGATTTTTAACAATAAACGGAGTTTTTCACGATTAAAAGTTAAGTAAACTATGATTTTTTTCATTTTTTTATGTTTTTTTTTTAAATTGGCTGCGACAATTGCTGGTGAAATCATAACAAGCTGATACGAAATTACGACGGCAAAAAATCTCTGTTACTGGTAGTAAAGCATTTTACGCCAACATTTTTTTTATGCGTGTAATGCTGGGGCGAGTCAATTGTCACTTTATAAAAGGGTTATATACGAATTAATAATTTGATAGTTTGTATTAAGAAATAGCTGTACAAACAAGTGTTTGATTATTAAAATGATTAACCAAAGGTCGGAAGGGAGAACTTCACTGTATTGAGTCAGCGGTCGTCATGAAAATTAAACAAACCCAGTTTACGGTATTCTGATAACCTATTTTATTCAAAAAGTGTTGATAACTTAGTCAACTAATGCCCGAAGTATTAGATTCAACAATATATAAGTTCTAATTTTTCATATAGTCCAGACTATAAAAAGTCTGCGGCAGCAATATCTTATCTTGATGATAAATTGTTGTAATAATAGGCCCTACAGCAACATTAAGGGTTTTCCACCTCGCACATTCCCGTAGAAAAATAACGGTATAAATGGAGCTTTCTACGCTGTGAATAACTTAACACACGTTCGTAGCCATGTATATGTATGTGTATTTGTATTTATTACAATTACCAAAATTGTACTCATATATTTAGCTAAAATTAGAATTATCAATACTAAAATAAGCTTGGCTATACATGGAACCATATAGGTAATAGCGTGCGAAGAAGCTAAAGCATCCAGAATTTATTTGCACTGTGTAGGCGTAGGTCTATACGTTCAGCTAACAAATATTCTCAAAGGTTTATCAACATCGCACGCAGGTTAAACAAACACGTATGGCAGCGTGCCAATGTTTTTGTTGATTTTTCACTTCCTACCTTTTGCGAGGAACCTTTTGAATATTTAAACATACATTCGAAGGGACGATGCGTGCCTAATCATCCGCAAACGCTCCATTAACGTACCTTTTCTCTTATCTCGGAGTTTTCTTGTTTAGTCTGCATAATTTAGATGATACATTTTAACGTCCAAAGATATACGTATTGTCTAATAATAAAATCCATCCACCCATCTCAGGCTATGATCGTCCACTGCTGGACGTAGGCCTCCCCCATCGATCGCATCATTGGGGGGAAATCTGCCATGCTTGGCAGGCGGGTTGGCGATCGCAGTATGTTCCACCGTATAAGGACGCTGCTGCCCTTCCTCCGGTGGTCTTTACAAACAGACATAAGAGAAGTTCATGCACACAAGTTCGATAAGAATATTTTTATTTTGGTTCGATTATTTTAAGGAAAGCTAAGTTTTAGACGCTTTTGCGATTTTCGAAATTCTTCTGTCTATCTCTAATCTCATCACTTATGCCTAATTACAAAAAGGAACTTGAAATCTCTTCTGTTTTGGGTGTAATCATATTGTATTACTCATTACCCGCGGACCTTCAAATGCATTTTACTCTAAAATACTCGTAAAGTCGAATTCAATTTAATCTGGAATCATTGATTCTTAGCTTTACCTCTCCCATTGTTTGTGTAGTAGGTTCTTTTGATCAGATGAGCATGAGAAAAAATGGTACGAATTTTGTCTGCTCACCTAATTTTATATGCATGTGAGCTAATTTCTAGTTTCCTACTTAAATTCGTGTACTCAAAAATGAATGGTTTATTTCGTTCTGGAACTCTTACTTCAAAGAAAATTTAAATATACGTGAAATTGGCAGCCAGAAAAGCAAAATAAATCCTTTGATGATGAAAAGTATTTTTTTTTATGTTTGAAACTGCCGGCTGAGATTGGGAAATAACTTTTATGCTTTGCAGACTTTTTGCTAACGTAAATTTAAGTGGTTGAGAGAATTTTACTGTTGAAGGAATTTGGTTCAAACGAGAAGTTCATAATTCTTGTGAGTTTCCACTGATGACATATACATATAATTACCTACGGGTTATTAAGTTGGAGTGACTCAAACTATAGACTTCTGCCAAATTCTTTATTACTAACGGTTATGTAGTATGGTAATTCAACAACAAATTATATTACATTCATTATTTTAAATACAATAATATCAATTGTACTTTATATAGATAGAAGATTAGAATGAAATATCTAAGTTCATTAATTCAAAGAAAGGATTAGTCAGTAGAGCTCAGTAACTTACTAGATTATGGTAGTTTGTCCGTAACTGTTTGACTCTGAACTTTGTCAATTTAGTAATATTGAAGAACGGACAGATTATGTTATGATCAAATTGTTTGCTTGATCTCTACTTTATAATTAAATTAGTAAAGTATTTAGTCAGAGTGATTTGAGAACAATAAAAGAAAGGAAATAAGATAATTAAGAAACTAACATTAACATAATTTTAACTGGACGTAACAACTTCTTTTATTTAAAAATATCATATCATAAAAATAATAACTAACAAATCATTAAAAGTAATAAATAGTTATTAAGATTCAGGAACATTTATTATTCTACATGACGGATAAAAACTATTTCTTAAATTTAAAATAACATGTAATATATATACATATTAATAATTTATAATTAACAATTTAATTACATCTACCAACCTTGATATTAAAATGTAGATATCGATGGTAAATATATTTTTAAAATAAACTTTTATTTTAATTTTTTTTCTCGTAAATTATTTAATTTACAAAATAATCGTGAACTTAATTTACTGCGCTTCACTTACTCTATGTTATGTTCTCCCTCTTTTCCTAGTTTATTTATTTTATATCAGATATTTCACTTATTTTATAGATTGGCCAAATATTTCAAGGTCATCTAAGGCGTTAAAATTTTGGATCGATAGATATTTTACTACCGAGCACGGCAGCAATCTGAAATAGCTGCTAAATATGTAATTTCTTTTGCTACATCTGTAGCATCTAAGGTGCTTTTACGATCAAACAGCTGAATATATAAAATAACGAGTATTGTTAAAACTTTTTACTGAAAAATATTGGGGCACATGATTATTTTATGAAATTAAATAATAATTACATGAGCTGTACATACCTCTACAATTTAATTATTTTGATCAGATTTATTTATTTACTGAATTGAAAACTATGTAATTCAGTTTTAACTTTCTTACGATATTTTTGTTAAATAAAGGCTATATCGAAATGTTTATCGATCGATTTAAAAATATCGATATATCGAATATGCGATATTCTAAAAATTTCAATTGAAGGTAAGGAATGCAAAACATAAATCACTGAACGTTGACTCAAAAACACAACAGAATATTCTCCAACGTTTGCCAACACTACTGATTAATACATCGCTGCGCACATTTTCGTACATATAACTTCAAGGGCGTATAGCACAAAAAGGATACAGTTTGCTCATCGAGCCCTCTGTATTATATTGAACTATGTTATTGCGTGACTGAATTAACATAAACATATCAATATAACAATTTATTTCTTACGATATCACTGAATAGAGATACAAAACGTATCCAGATCACGTATGACGTAGTTTCAATCAAAGGCAATATTGGACTGATTCCCCGAGCCGAGTCGCGCCGAGACCCGAATTGTTATTACCCACTAGCATGAAAGCAGAAACTTTGCGGGCGAGAAAGACACGATGTTATTATAAAGAATAGGATTTTAACAAACTATATAAATGTTTTTTTTTTTAACTTTATATCATTTGAATTAAGGGGACATAATGGACAAGCAGGAACCACTGTAATGGAAGAATTGATAGGAAATAATCATTAATAAGCCGCTACGTCGTCTTGATGTGTATAGAAAACTTCCTTGATAAACCATAAGGCAGGGTTTTAAGGGCTAAATTCACCACCACTTATTCTTATTCTTAATACATATAAGTACGATATAAAACAGTATATCTTAAGTAAGTTGTAAATTCACTTACCATCCATTTAATCTATAGGTGAAATCTGTATTTTCATTCAAATTTCTTTCACCCATGCGTCAAAATAAATTTGTGAATAATTGTAACTATAATGTTTCATTTGACGTAATTCCTCGGGGAGTTACAAAATCAAGCCTCGATCTGGAATTTAGCGATCTTATGAATAAATTATGCAATCAGTTTAAATATTAAACATTATGCTAAGTTTATCAACATACCAATATAATAATATTGTTAATTAACACATCAATAGCCTAGTGCCAGATTGATTTTCGTTGAAGGCTGGGCTTATCACTTGTGTTGTGGGAAATTATTGTTTAAATAATTATATTTTATGGCTTTTAGTTTTTATTAATATACAAAATAATCAACTTCTATTCTTATTCATGATTTTGTAAACTGAACTCACTTCCATTCTCATGCCAACAGTTTTCAAATACATTACTGTAAAAATATTTGACTTCTGCCAGCGCTGTTTGAGCTGTTCTTTCTGTCTGAAAATGCATTGAACTCATTATTAAAAATATTCTTCAGTTTAGAAGATTGCAGTAAAACGAATGGTGTTGTTGAGATATGAACGTTGTCATATTCCCAACTTCGCAAACACAGATTGTAAGGTTGTTCCAACAGAACTGTAAAGACCGCGAGACATACAACTCACTGCATGTTTCGTTAAAAATAAATGTACTTGTCAACAAGTAAAACTCAGTCTTAAAATCTATAGAAAAGGTAAAATTGAATTTGTTTTTTTTTTATCTTATGATACGTCTTTGGAGTAGTCTTAATAGTACTCTTAATAATTTAAACAAATGTAGTCACTAGAAGGTAAAACAATCTCTTAATTCTAACTTGTAAAATCCGTATTGAAAGAAAAAAATGTTACATAGACCGCAATCGGTCATATGCTTTTCATCTATGGTACGAAGTCATAAATATGACAAGTCTTGACCTATAGAACGGTAAATGAAAAGGACATATATTTGTATCAAATTTGATCTAATTTAAATACTATAATATTATTGATGATTTCAAATTCTAAGTATCACTTTTAAGACTATTTAAGGGTACTACACTTTACAGGGATGTTGTAAGTTGATGATAAAATGTAAAAGACAGTGAAAATCACATAATTTTGTTATACCGGCTGCTAGTAAAATATATACACAAAATAATAATTAAATATAAATTTCTGGTTCGCGGGCTCGTTTCACACCAATATAGTGATCAGGTTAAATGCAGCTCACGATGAATAAGAACTTTTAAACACTTTGGAAAATTCTAGCTTATACAAAATTTTTCAAAAATGAGGAAGAAAATACAAATTAAAATCTAACATTGAAATCTTTTCTAAATATATTATAGATTTAAGCTTTTGAAATGAAATTTTTGAATATAAACTGTTCATTTTAATTTATGTTCAGCTTTTCTTAAATTATACATCGAAGCAAATAGATGCAAATTCAAAACGGAACGTATTCGGAATGGCAGCGAATGCATTATTCTATATTGAATGCAAACTTAAAAATGGCCCGGCGGCGGCCAATTATGTCCGAAGATAGGCTATGGAGCTTTTGATTACAGTGCACTTTTATTTCAATCAGCATTTTAAATATAATGCAAATCGAGAATGTTCGTTCATGTTTTTTTTATAAAATCAATAAAATTGCCACTTACATTTTCAATTTTAATGATGGCTAAAGCAAGACTGCTTCGTATTACATTATATATTATACTTAAGAAGATATATTATTACGCCTAAAACTTGTTTATTAAAAACAATTAAATAATGGTCTTAATAAGTGTTCACACTTTGGCAAAATTTTATGATTTTATAAAATTTTTGTGATAAAATTATTTTACAAAATTATTGAGGTTAAAATAAATACTTTCCATCATATAGTATAGAAAATCATCACACTTTCTTTTTTGTATAAAATGTATACAGAAAAATATCGTTTTCTGGTACAGTATGTAATTATTTAAATAGTGATAAATGTGTCCGTTCGCGTCTTCAAAATACATTCTTTTTATCATCACTCACCTGTCACCTAATATACTGTAGGACTAACATAGACAACGCTGCAGATCGTGAAGCTTTGAGGAGGATTAAGAAGAAATTAAAATAAGGTCGTCACATTAGCGAGTCTTGTTAATATTCGCGGCGAGAAGCCGTCGGCGTGATGTTGTTCGGAAATTTTAATTACGATCCTAATTTCATTAGGTAGGTGATGAAGGACTCTGCGGGGGGAACGGGAGGTGGCCTCGGCGCCGACTAATTAATAATTCAAAGCTCAATTCAAACGGAACTCGCTAAACTTATTATGCAGATGGCACCATTTCTGTTTAAAATTATAAGCGTTTATTCTATTGCAATTTTTACTTAAAATGGCTTTTAGTATGCTCTACGTTTACGCAGGCATATTTTTAACAATCTTAGATCAGTCGCATGGTTTAGTCGCGCAGTTCAAAGAGAATACTTGTTTTAATATGATGTTTCATCTATTTTATTTCGACCGTAGACGATCGTGATTCCTAAGGACAAAAATACTAAACAGATTTTCATAAGGTTTAGCAAGACGGGATGTTTTATGAGAAAGGTTTAGGTATGAGGCTGAAATATAATATAACGAAGATTGTTGAAAAACACGTTACAACCGAAACAACATGCTGGCGTATAGATTCTCCGAACTAGTTGATTAGTTGATAATTATTACATAAGGTAAGAATAGCACATACGTATTTTTTTTAGTAATTTTCCCATGAGCTAATTATGTTATTGTCTGTTCAACAATAAAATATTGCATCCACTTCACATTTAATTTATTAAATTTTTAAATAATTTCTTTGTAACAAAGTGACTTTAAACCAGAATAATTTACTAGTACTGAAACGATTGAACCTTAAATCTATCTAAAAGTAAATCAATTTCGCTTAAAAGCTTGTCAGATCTTATTCGTCTGACAACGACCTCTTCATAATTAACTGACGACCTCAAACAATGCTTTAATTATTTTTATTTTTTGTAAGTAGATATTTATTTAATAATTTTATTACTGTTACACTTAGATCTATTTCTTAAAATTAAATCAAACTAGTTAAGAAAAGGTCAAATACCTTTTCTTTTTTTTTATTGATTTTTTGTTTATTTTTAAATAATTTTACATACAAATTTAACTTTTTTATTCCAAACTAAACAAACGCACATTTATTTGATTAGTCTCTAGATCTATCTCTAGAGTATTGTCCTGTTTTTATTATATTCAATTCCATTTGAGTATAATATCAAAAGAATCAACACGCGTTTAGTAAGATCTGATGGCTTTAAGCGGGCAGCATAAATAAGACATTAGCGAGATTTACACGCAGAGTCGCGGCCAACTTCGTCGTTTTGCGAATAAAAATGCTATTAAGGTGAGGGAGCAAGCCAACGCTCCTACAACGCGTCAAGTGATTCTAAATAGATTAAATTTATATTGGGAAACGCATTTCCATATATTTCGGGTTGTTTCTTTTTTTCGGTATCTAATATATTTATATGTGGGTGTTTAAGTTTATTCTCGACCCGCCCCGGCGTTGCACGGATAACAGAGGATGTCATACCCATTATCTTTGACAAATTTGACGTCATAATATTTCAGAAAATTTACAGATAAGCAAAATTAATAAAACTCTCTTAAATCGACCTTTATTGTTGAAATCTGTATAAGAATTGACAAACAGAAGGGACTTTTTTTTAATTATAAACCCTGTAGCCCGTGAAAAACGCGCTGTCTTCGGTGCTTATTTTTGTAGAAGAACGATTCGCCCAAATAAGCAATCACCGCCGCCTGTGAACATCTACAACCCCAGAGGAACCGCATATTTTCAAACGTAGTAGAACCCGCAACAATAACATCTGTTGCCAAATAGTCGGAGACCGGTGAAATACAACAACCTAACAGAAAACAGACGTAAAGTAAAAGTTTTCTGCGTCTCGTGTGATGAGTGATGCGATGGAGACCCTATTCTAGTCCTTTTTCCCTTCCTACCATTTTCTTCTAAGGAAAGGATGAGAAGGGGAAGTAGATTTGATTTTTTTTTATTCTCTTAATCCCACTCAGGTGACCTGCCTGCTCATTTGCAACCTTCTAAGCTATTTATCAAAATGATATAGTGTAAAATATAATTGGATAAGGATCAATATTGACACACTAGTTTAGAAGCAGCCTATTCACTCTTCCCTTGAAGGTTTGAAAATAAAATATTAATATATTGTTTTATAATATGTAGTGATAACGAGTTCATATAGAAAATAACAAAGGCGTCTATATGTATACTAATATTATCAGAAGAGAAAAGATTTGCCAATTTGATGAGATACACCAAAACACTACTGAATTTGTTGCACATATAAAAAGTCCGTCTATCGGTAAATAAGCTAAGTCATGTTTTTTTTTATTTGTCTGCTATTAACCCAAACGAAGCTAAGGCGATTTGCTTGTAATAAAATACATGCGAAGTCCTGATCTCCTCTTATTAATGAATCAATAAAACTGTTATGGAGCGAGAGTCTGTTACCCTAAAATTACTAATTACTTAATATGTTATTTTTTGCTACGCCACATATGTAGGTATCATCATTTTCATCCTGCATTAATCCCTTGCTGGACACGGGCCTTCTCTGATAAATAAAAATACGTTTGTTTCAGACTGTCCATAACATTATCTTCGATAGTAAAACAATTGTATAATAGCTATATAACAACAGACTTAAAAAGATAGTGTCAGTATTTTTTTTTTGTTTTTTCATTGTGTTAATTGTAGCTGTCGCTTTATAGAGTACAAGAAGAGAATTTGCTAAATAATCGAAATTCGAATTATCTTTCCTCCAGCTTCAAAGTAACATGTTTATCATCGATGTAATATGACAAAAGGCTATATATAAATTATTCATGTCCTCACAACCCTTCGTTAATTTGCAGTTTTTCATTCGTATTCGTTTCACGCGCGATTCTCTGAACCGGGTTATCGGTAAATAATATATATATATATATATATGCTCGACGTTAGGTGCCTGTTTGAACTTTCCATAAGAAATATTTCCGATATTAATTTTAAAATGTTCATAGTTTACCTGTTTTATGAGACAAACATTTTTTTAATTCTTTATGGCTGGCTTTCCTTTAGGGTAAGTTAACTTCGTCTATGACGTGTTACTTTAAACAACTTCTTCAACTTCAAAATCATAACGTGGTTTCCACCGCTTAAAGACAATTAATTTTTGAAGGTGTATATATATTTACAATATTTAAATGTGTTTATTATTCAAACTGCTAAATGTGTTTATTTTTAAAATGATGCAATACAAACGAAAACTTAATTAATAACATTATAAGTCAATTAACATCAGTATTCAGTAAAGATTACGGCAATTCAGCAGATTACATAACGACCGTGCAAGGTCTTTTAATGCGCCATAACATTAAATATTTGCGTTTGTTACGATCTGTTCCATCGTTTATTGGTTAAATTTACAACCGCAGAACGACCAAGGGGGTGTATAGCGGCTATATAATTTATCATTTGTCAATTTGCATTGAAAATGTGGATCAATATTATGCGCCAATTTAATAAAGTTATATATTTTATGTGTTGGAGTATGAAAACTTCGAACTGCGACTTCGGTTATTAAGATAGTAATTTTTATATAGCACTTAATAAGTAACCCGTCTTGTAATTAGGTTCGTAAATTTATTGAATGAACTCTTTGAAGATGGTACAACTAACAGTAATTATAGTTTTATTTACTCGCCCTGAAAGATGAGTAAATAAAACCACAATTTAAAGTAACTATAGTTAAAACAACACATTAGCCTTTTGAGTTGAAAACATAATGGAAAACTTCGCCGTGTTGCACGTAATAGCCCGCAGTCTTTTGTTGCTTGCTCTGTAATTATCCACAGGCGAGCGTACCTGCAGCTTACTTTGGCTTTTTATTTACTTTTTATCATGCACTTAATTGCTCTTTTACTAGTCTTTCTCTTCCACGATAACGTGGTCGTTATATTTTTCGCTTATAGCTTAGTCTTGACGCTGAGGAATTTAAGCGAGATTCAATTTAAACACTAGATAAATAATTATTATAGAGCATTCTAATGATTATGCTCATATAATATACTCGGGGAAATACTAAAAGTAGTCAGAGATTGAATTAATCTGTTACGCTTGTATTAAAGGTTGTGGTGAAGATATGTACGCTATAAAAACATAGTGTTTTTAGTAGATTAATTAAAATTGTTAAAAGTATTGTTACAGATTTTTCGTAAGAAGGATTATAAGAATGACGAAAAGGAGATAAAAAAATATTATTATATATTTGAGAGTGCAATCATTTCAACGTATTTCATATTTTCACTATTTCTATCCGTCGCTTTAATGTTTGCCGTAGCATTGTATTATTCTCTTTAATTGTTATTATAATCGGATCAGATTTTAAACTAGACTGGATTACAGCAAAATAGCACCAAAGTCTATTCAACGCCTTCCTTTGACATCGCAACTCCTTGGTTAGGACATCGTTCCCTGGAAATGGTGCTTTTTAATAAGGAATAGGTTTTAAACATTTTTATCAAAATATTTCATTTAAAAGACAGATTCTTTTTAATATCAGTTTTAGTACATTGCCGTCTTCAGTTTCTTATTTTTGACATTTGTGATAACATTTATTTAACTCAGAATCAGTTCGTCTTGGGATCGGGTTGAAATTTATTCCTCACTAAGCGCTAGACAATATATACGCTCTCATATCACACGGTCGTTTGAAATTCGACCCAATAAAAATCCTCTGCTCGATGCCTCGCTGCGAGAAACTTTCTCATATTTGCTAGATTTTCTGTTCCGCCGTTCGCCAATATCGCACTTTGGCACGGCGCGAACTCTTTCAGATGCAGTACGTCCCTTGAGAAAGTTTTATTTGTCCGGTATATAATTTCCATGTGCCAAATTTATATTCAATATGCTCTATATTAAGTAAAAATTAGTTTAGCTTTCAAGTTTCCTATTAAAATTTACAAATGCTTGGCAGCAATGTGTATTCATGCTATCGTTTATCATTATTGTCCGACAATTAAAATTATTATTAACCAAAAATTAAAGTTTTTGCGATTCCAATCATATCATTTTTTTTATGACACTACTGTAGGGATTATTAGGGTTTTATGACCTCCTGTAGGGAGTGAGGACCTATAGTTTCGCCGAGCTTGAGATGATAAAGTTCGGAGAGAGCATACATTTCTTAATGTTAATACCAATTTGATTAAAGTCACATTTATCACTCAATTCAAATTCAACAAATTTTTACCTAGTTACATTACTCAGTCTTCGAACAGTAAAATTTTACAAGTAAGTTAAATTTCGGACTGACTGAACTCCCTTTTAATTCAAACCCGCTCTCGTCATCTCCCTACCCTTTTCCCACTTGCGTAGGGTCGGCACAGTATGTACTACTCTTCTATATATCCAGGATTCTAATATAGTCCATACTGCAATTGGTTTCGGCTATAGTTTTACGGCCGCCTGCCTGACGCCAACACTCCATGGGAATATATACTTATATAAGGTGTTTAATATGACATTATAAAATAGCACAAAATACACTACATTTGAATTGAATTGATTGGATTGATTCTTCCAGAAGTTGTGGGTTTTTCTACAGCCTGCGCTCGAAGTTAAAGTGCTAATGTTACATATTGATTTGTTTCACAGAAGGTGTAAGCAGCTCGGCGTTAGACTCGGGTTCAATGAGTATTCCAATCTGTTCATAGTTGCAGATCTGCTGCTGATCTAATGCACCACTAATTTTGTTTTTCGCACACAACTTATGTAGTATATCATTATCAAATAACAAATATTTATAAAATTTAAATAAATTAATTTAAAAATATTTGAGACATGTTGATGTCAAACGTCAAATATCACATATTAAAAACCAGCTCTATACAGTATAAATATATATGTCGAAACCTTGTCATCAACATTTCATGTTAAAAACAAAACTAACTTTGTCTTCTCTAGGGGACTAAAACGCGAATTCACCCGACAAATCCGAACTCGGTCGAAATGTAACAAAACATTACAAGCATTGTTTCACTGAACAAGGTCCACTAATGTAAGCCGAATATCAAACGATTAGAACACAAAGTTTTGATAGCGGATTACAATATGGTATAAAACCGTATCGCACTCTATGCCTGGTAGTGTATTTATATGTATATAGTTGTGTATTTATATGGTTTACTGGTTTTTCTTTTATATAAAAGATGCCCACCAGATGTCGGTTACAACATCAAAAAAGGAGGAGGAGGTTCTCAATTCGCGCGTATTTTCTTATTTTATATTAGAACTTCGACATTTATGCATGTACCGATTTCAATTTTTGTTGTTTTTGGAAAGGAAATATTGGCTCTGTCTTCCACCTTTAATTTTGAATGCAATTGAACTTAGGTTCCGAAAATATAACAAAATTTGAGATATTGGTAGATTTGAGACAAGCCCTGTGATTAATAAAATTAAATTAATAAAATATCTATATGTAAAATTTGAAGTGGGTTTTTATTTTTGGCAAAAAATTAAAATAGTATGTACATAAATTTGCCATTAATTTCGTGATTTTTTTGTATACCATAAGGTGGTAGACGAGCAACCGAGCATTTACGAGTGGCAGATGAGTTGCCTTCTTTAATAGACAGAGGTGGGGATGTACAGAAATGTTGACATTTCCTTCTCCTATCCATCTCCTTCCACGTCAAATCTTCTTTTCCTTCCCATTCTTTTCTTATTAGAAAAGGGATGGAAAGGGGAAGGGACTAAAATTAGGCCTCCGGCACCTCACTCCTCAGACTAAACACAGAATACTTCTACTTCGCCTATGCCTGTCTTCTGTATTTCACTGTTCGAACAGACCATTCCTGCAGAAGATGTTGTTGCGTACTGTACCACAATTACGATTGTTAAAATTAAATATCAATTTTGATTAACTTCAATGTTAATAAATTAACTTCACTGATAATTTTATGTGGTAGAAGGAGGCAAGTGATCATGCTTACTTCTAATTGGAAACATATTTAAATTCAACATAATCATTATCAGTTATTGTATCTGCCTCTCCCAAAATTTCCCACGTAAAATACTAGAGCTAGAATACAACTAGTAATTCATTTGTATCCAGAATTAGCGGCGGTCGAATCCTCCCTGCTTAGTTTCACCATTAGACTAAGGTTTAAGACGTAAATCCTGTTTACGAGCTGGACACACGGAACTAAATGAAGGTCTTATACTAGCGCAGCTTAGCTACAGTTTAGCTACAAAGTTACTTTGATCCATATCGCTATGTTATAGTAACCAATTAACCACATCTATATATAGGCTTTATGTTTCAAAAGCATGAAACAACAATTGCTTTTTTTTGTTTTACGTTTCAACTATGGTTAGATCTTAATTTTCTGTATAAATTTATTTTCCTCTCTTTATTAGCGGTGGCGAGGGTCTTTCGGGAACGTAGTGCGTCATGATTCGGTCAGAATCGACTACGAATAATCGGTAGTAACATAACAATGTCTCTCTTACCTTCTTAATTTAAAACTTCCCGTTCATCCCTCTCATCAGGTTAATAACTTCAAATGAAACCGACTTAGCAATGTTTTCATACTTCTTATTAGACTTGTTGTTTATGGGTAAATTAAAAGTAAAGTAAAAGAAAAATCGAGCTATAAGTATATATAATATATTTTGTTTACAGTATACAAAATTATATAATTCTTACACACTTACTTATTGGAAACTTAAATGTTATCATTGTAAACGTCAAGGGTTCGAGTAGTTAGAGTTGTAAAGTGTAATTAAATTTTACGCCAGCGCCAGCAACCTCCGCCGAGAGGTATAAACTTACTCACACTTCACTTGAATTACTTAAATATTTAGAATAACATTTTTTGACAAAAACTTTCATAGCACCAAACATGTAATTTAAATACTAATTAATAAAAAATAATAGGTGCTATTTGTGTTACAGAAAACAAAAAACTAGCTTTGCTATTTTTCTTGGATTCTAGATTTATAATCATGGTATAGCCATATTCTAAGATATCAATAATTTCCAAAAAATACAGACAGACTGTAAATTACGATCTGTAAAAAAAAAATTACAGATACTCATCGAATATTCTTTTTTAACAAATTAAGCTATGTATATCATAATGCTATTTTTTACTATAGAAGCTGGTTACAATTTGAATTGGGGCCCAAAAATTGGCAATCAAACGAGCGAATGGGCAGCCAAGAGCGTTTTATGTGGCAATGGTCACAATAAACAGAGCTAGGGAACGCTGCTCAATTTATTGGATTCTATCTCGACCGCGCGACCCGCAAACCGAATCGAATAGTCCGATTCGGGATCACAGTTGTTTTTGAATATCTTCAATGTTTTTTATGACCTACATGTAATGCATGTATAGATGAACAATTATTAACGAAAATATTACAAACATTTTAAAATAAAATTTGATGTATAATAATTCATTTATTTGTAAGATAAATATTTTTATCTTCATATTATCAAAAGCTCTAAGGTGTAACCTAACAACAAAATATTTTTGGCAATTCTTTCAACTCGCCTATGGCTATTATAATTTTGTATTAGGAGTATGAAAATAGTTAATAAAAGTTTCTATTAAATTCAAAAAGATGAAACTATAAAATGTAAATAGATTTTTATCCGCCGATCATTTTGTGCAACGTAATAAATATGTGCACATTCCACACAGTCACACACACACACCAGTCACAGTATGGAATACAGTAGAAAGTACAGAGTACAGGATATATGGAAAAGTAGTACATACGAGTACTGTGCCGACCCTACGTAGGGGGAAAAGGGCCCTGCCAACTTGCGCGGAAGGAACATTCTGAGCTTTTAGTCAGTGCGAGTCCGACATAATCCACACTTGCAAGGGTGAACATGCGTAGGCATTTCCTAATATTAAAATAAGAGTGGGAAAAGGGCAAGGAGATGATAGTCCTTCATCTCCAAGGATTTTGACGATACGCTAAACGATAAACAGTTTTAATTTTTTTTTTAAAGTTTTTTTTTATTCTCTGGAATATTCAAAAGTTTCCCTTGACATATTTAAAGTTAATGTTTATATTGCCATAGAAAATTAGCAATCGAAATGAACTATTTCAGTGTATCTTAATCAGCACATTGACATTTAGAGCTTTTTGTGAGTATTTATAAAACTAACGTGTTAAGGAAATATAAAGGGGTACTGTTAATGTACAACGCTTACAATATACTTACTAAGCATTTGTATTTTGTAGGACACAAAAGAGCCTGCATTACCTTAGTTTTTGTTTGTATAATGATCAGTGGCGGATTTACCAGCAGGCTGAGTAGGCTGGAGCCTAGGACGGTAGATTTTAGTGGGCGGCAAATTTTCCCCATTTACTTTTAGTTTTACTGAAATAAAAAATAAATAAAAACCTAAATGTTATTAGATTTCACCGTTTAACTTAATCTGTCAAAGTGGGGAAATGAACGTTTGTCGATCTGCTAATACTTTTTTCATACAACGTATTTGCGTAGGTAGTTATTTGGAGTTC
>DWLR01001656.1:0-17486 GCA_018246295.1 Papilio alexanor hazarajatica
ATGTTGAACTTATTTAATGCTATTAGTTTATATATATATATATATATATATATATATTTTATCTCTGTCTATAGCACAGAGCTTTGAAGTCTACGTGTCGATTCGGGTGTGGCCTATTCGTTATGGACTAAGACGAGTCAACGATATTTTTTATACTTACTACTCATACAGAATAATATGAGACCTAAATCCAATGACGTTGCATCAAGAGAGCGTTCTTGCATAATAATTATACGTCGAGAAATAATGTAACGAGACTTATGAATATAATACACTTGTTTCGCGCATTGTACATAGAATGGCGCACGCGGGGAGGTCAGACGTTAGTGGGCGGGAGGCTAGCGTTTCGTTATAGTTTTATTTTAAGAAATCGAACATTTTGAAGTCCTCCAATTGTTAAGTGGACTCTATTGCTGAATATTAAAAGCATAAATTTGTTAATCCGTAACCTTAATATTGATGTAGACTCGCCCCTAACGATTCACGATATCAATTCACGTTGCTCTGACCTCGATAATGGCGTCATTAAAATCCCTTTTACGCTCCATGAAGCCTCATTAAAACGTACGAAAAATATTTTACGAACGTTTTAAGGGTATCTTTCAAATGAAATTTGTAACTCATTAAGAATGTTTGCATTCAAAGTATACGCTTGTATGTGTTTGTGTGCGTTTGTCTGTACCTGAGCACATTGTTGTGTAACGACTTATGCAGTTTAGGAGTAGAATGTAAAGATAGTTCACTTCAATTTGGCGCATAGTCATCTGAGCGCGTAGTGCATAGACAATGGTTGTATGCTGTACACGCTGTTATATTAATCTGCTTTTTGAAGGTGCCGCGACATGTGATTTTTCGATACGATGCTGGTATTAAAATATGTCGATTATCAATATTGGTGTCGAGTTATTTAGTATAATTTCATATAAATAATTGGTATCATAAAAACAATGCGTATGTCCACTGCATAAATACCGAAATCGAATGAAATTTTGAATTGTTTTATTAAATGCAAAATTTTAAAATTATTTCATTCGTTCAAATTTATTTTTAAATAATAAGGTTGCAGTTTAAATTCTTTCCTTGTTTCGAATAGTTTTAGCCACTTGGTAAAGTACCAGCGCACTTTAGAATCGGTTATCTTAACAACTTCTCCAGCCAATATGGCTTGTAGTAAGTTGGTTTTACAAAATAAAATATCTAAAACGAATAGTTATCGTTCAAGAATCCTTATGGGACTATGACCAAACGACACACAATCGGCCGTAGATAGTTCATAGGCTATTATTTTCATTCCATTGTTGATCATTCCATCAACGTTTCACCTTCAATTTCAAAAAAAGTCCTCTCTAAAAAACTCTTTTCATATATGTTTCATGCATTTTTTTTCTATATACTCATTATTTCAGCGAGACGGGTGGATACTACTACATACATTCTAAAAGTTATTAGATACTTACGCGCACTCGTAATTTATGTGAGGGATGCAAAGCACCGACATTACCTATGAGAGTTATGTTTTATTTTTCATTACTTATACTTCAAATAGTCTAGAAACTTTTTATCAAATCAGTAAGCGTTTTTCTTAGAATTTCATTAAGGGAAGTTCTTTCGTTAGAAAATCTTCCATCCCGACCGAGTTTACTATTCGCTGTATTTCTAAAAAGAAATACGGCGTCTGTAATAAAGAGAAGCACGTGAAACCCTCATTCGTCGGATACCATTCACTAAATGTAAAAAATAGCACGAGACGATGTTTCGATTTTAATTTTACTTTTCTTCGTAAACTAACAAGTTTTCGGGTTACAGAGGTTAGGAAAAGTGGACATCCGCATCACTAGAGGATGCAGATACGCTTCCGAGTTTCAAGCAGTCACTGCCTACTTCATTTCACATAGGAAAAAGTTTACTAGTTCCTAAATGTGACAGAGGATGTAACTGGATTCATTGGACACAAAAAAGTAGCTTTAGCCAACACATTTTACACTTCTCACTAACCATTACGGTTATAATCTTAGTTCTATTTTTTAATTCTATTTATAACATTCTATACCTTTGATATGTATGTTCCGAGTCCTTGTTTACTTTATTTATTTATATTGTTTACATGTTTTCATTTCCCTCTTTCGTCGACTCTTTTATTCTTTATCGCTCTTTCATTATATTATTACTCATGCATACCTTGTCCCATTATCTCTTTCATACATCTCGCAAAATAAGGTACGCCAAAATTTTTCTTTATGTATAATCTTAGTTCAAGGATATTAATTCACTGAGTAATTATTAATGAATATAAACACTGGAAATTAATTTAGTAAACGATGGATTAACCCTCTGGGGCCATGGGTAGGTACTAGAATTAACTCTGACGTACGTATGATGATGTATTTCAATGGATATAATTCCTCTGTGCTCAACTCGCCGCTCCAACTAATTTCTCACCTGTCAATTTTCTGTTAATCTTAGGAATGAATTCGTATATTTATATTATAACACGAATCTTTATAATAGTTTTCATGTTATTTATAAACAGGAAACTTTACACAAATATGTATTTAAGCTTAAGAAAAGAAAAGAATTCTTACAATAAATTAATAAAACAATTTGTTTAACCAAACAACTTTATTAATGTGACTTAAAGCTATTTTACTCAATTTAGTAGTCTACATTTTATTCTAGGGTACAAAATAAGGCTGTACTGTGAAATGTGAAGACATACATACTTCAAGGCAGTTTTTGCTTACCGTGTCGTGCAAAGGTCTACCTACTAAAGGTATATCTACTATGTACATCAATTTAATTACATAATATTTAAAAAGTATCTAAAATCGTAGAATTGGTCGAAATATACAAGTAAGATAAAGCGTATAATTTTCGATTGCAAGCAAAAATTTCAATATAATTAAGGTATCATAGTGATTGCCTTTTAGTACCTTAACCCTATGACAACACGTAATTTGCATTTAACAGTGTTTTTTTTTATGAAAAAGGTTGACATAAATTGACCTGTATGTTTGATATTCAGTGACTATTTTATCCATAATTTGCTATTGTTGCCATTTGAAAAGTTGTAGTTGGGTTGCCAGATTTTTACCATTTCATTATTATCTCATTTACCATACGAGACGAAACAAGATGAACAGATGTTTAAATACTATCTACCTCATTCCAACCATAAACCTAAAGTTTGTGAACACCTCGTCATTTACTCTAAACTTCGTAAATTCTAAAACATTTTCGGATACCATCTTTTTCTTAGGTTACCTTATAAGCTATCAGTGTTATACAATTCAACTTGACTAAATCTTACAGTTTCTAAAAAATTACAATAGTTCCGATGAAAATACTAAACAGTGTAATAAAACGCCTCGTATAATAATGTTTAGGTTAACGAAATTTTTGGTTGGAATGAATTAATTGTACGATCACTTTACACTGGTATTCTGTAATGCTTTCTCGTTTGCGCCACACAATTCTTATAATGGTTGTTATTGCATACTATAATACGATTATTTATACAATTGTTAAATTATCAACGAATCTTTCGTATTCATAGACATACAAAATGTCATCTATAATATGTTTCAACGGAACTGAAAAGTTTGACGAGAACCTGTGTGTCAACTAGTTGTGGTTACATGGTAGTACATTCGTTTTGTTTAAATACTGCTACTACTATATATTTTATTACTTTCTATTAATCTACTTTTATTAGTTTTAGTATATAAAGTTAAACTAACTTAGCTATAATTGATTCTTCTATCACAAATGCTATAATACTCTTCTTTATACGGGATCTGACAACTGGGATACTCTTCTGATGCTTTATGATACAATTTCTATCACTTTTGATATTCAGTGGCTATCAGAGTAACTTTGCTTAACTTAGAATTTATAATGACATATCTGACTCTTATTCTGCTATTTATATTGTGTTAGAATTGTGTCATAATGACGCAACTCTGATAAATCCATAGCAATATATTTTAGAAGAATAACAATCCAAAAATTGTGTAACCGTTTTGTTCAGTCAAGCGATTATGTCAGCAGAATTGGAGGGCTGACTTATTAAACATGAATATTATTCGTCATTCATTAATTCTACACTATTACGGAATGTCTATTTGTTTTCTTGTCTGGAGCATATGGTTCTAATTTTGCCGGTTCTGTGTTCAACGCGCTGTAATCTACGGGAAAAGGTGGTTGTGGTAGCGAGCCTTTTGGTGGTACCAACACCCATTGTCCTGGGCCATTTGGATTCTTTCCCATCAGCCAGTTGGTGAAACAATGGACAAATGTTCCATAGTCTAAAATGAGGTAGCCATTCTGCAATGAATTATTGTTTTTTTTGTAACTGGCACTAAATTATTACGAATCTATTTTGTATTGTATTTTTTTATAAATTAATTCAATAAATAAATTTAATAAATTATTGCTTTGTAATCAAGGTTAAATACTCACACTAGTCATTCTGTCGTAGGCAGTGTCTATGATCTCGTCGACTCTGGACGCCGGCAAGCCGATGACAGACCGATAGAAAGCTGCCAGAGACTGCTTTGTTATTTCTCCCGTACCTACAAACAGTATTCCTTAATTAAAATTCTGTAACGAAATAATTGAAACTGTAAACGCTTCGAGCAATGCTTGAGTTTACTATTATAGATTAGATTCAGTGATGATACAGTTGACTTTCTTTTTAGTTTCTTCTTCATACACATTTATAATATTACGGTGATATTATCAGGTAAGTTTTATTGTAAGTTGACAATTTGACAATAGTAAATATTAATTGCAGTGAAAGGTATGTCTTGTATTATCATATTATCACTACGCCGTGCCGTAATGGTTTGGAAATACCGTTGGGGAAAGGTCATTCCACAACGCTGCCAACGCTGTGGAATGCCAACCATCAAGGTGGTGGAGCTCTGTCGTGTTGTTGTTGATCTCATTACCACTGTTAAAATTTACTAATTTTAAACGTAGAAAATTTAATGTAATTAATTAACAATAAATCAGTTGCTCTCAGTATAAGTAGTTAGTTATATATTTTCTGAGTACCAGCTCTGTCGATGACGTTGAACATAATTTTGCAAAGATATTGTAGATACAACGGCAGGTCAGTGAATCTCTTCATCTCACTGAGGTGCAGCGCCCAGCGCGCGAGCCAGCCCTCTAACGTCGTTCTGCCCGGTACGCCTCCAGCTTCCGGTCCGCAAACCCTCTTGTAGTATGGTAATTCGCCCCATCTACATTAATATTTGAAAGTTTAAGAATAATTTAATTTATGGTTTATTCATGTGAGAGTTTTATTTGATATTATTACACTATTTACAATAATTATGTATTTACATTTTACATAAACATTTGTGTCCCCATTTAAAAGGAATTATACAGCCGAAAACGGTTATAAAAGCAGATGAATGTCTATGTGGGTGTCCTCGACTAAAAGATAAATAAGAATTTATGTTATCAAAAACTGTGTTTGAAAATGATAGAATTTTATCAACTTCATTAGTCAATACGGCCCACTGCCAAATTTAATCTCTTCTATGAATCACCAAAAAAAAAAAATTAGTCGTTTCTTTTCTCGCAATTCAATCACACAACGCACTCTCGCAATTTTTATCAGATCATTTGTTCAGTTTCAGAAATAAAGTAATTCTTTGTAGAACCTAACTATATAATTATGTATATATCGAGCAATGTAACTCACTTAGCAGGCAAAGGATTGATGAAATGCTCGACAAACTCTTGCTTTACCTCGAGCAGTATGTGGAATTCGGACGAGTTGTTTGACCAATCGGCGAAATGGGCCAGCTTCTGAAAATTCTCATAGTTTATTTCCTAGATTGTTTCAACAAACGTTGCATTTATTTGTTACCTACGATTACTAGTAAGTAACAAAAACATTATTAAGAAAGTATCATAAATGATTATAATTATTTCGATGTTTAAAATTGTCTTTTTTATCACTTTAATAAGCCAGTGCTTGACTATAATTCCATTTTATGTTTATTGGTTGAAGTGATTGAAATATAGTACACATTAGTATAGTTCGCATTAACCTCCCCCACCGCAGATGTCCATCCCCGCGGTCCCCAGGGCTTGTCGTGCCGGGGGGGCCCGGCTGCTGAGGCTGAGGGACTCTTCTTCCGAGTCTTCGGTCCCGAAAGTTGTTACCAGTCGTCTCTTCGGTCGCTAACTGGGAAGGTGGGGATTACATGGTCATCCTAACGGATAGCCGTGTAAGACCCACGGGGCGGACCCGGCGTGCACTAACACCGCCGTCAAGCACCGCCCAAATCTAGGGGAGGTACGCCGACTTTCCCAGCTAACCGTAATCTAGTGGTGTCCTCAACGATCCCCTGTCAGCCCGGCGTCATGGGGTATGTCGAGCCATTAGACCAGGGGGCTTGCCTTAATCGGCCGGCCTGCGAGAATGGAAAACTCTATAAAACCCGACAGCGAAGTCGTAAAAACCTGTAGATACCTGGCGACCTCTACAGTATGTAGTCTTGCCCCCGGAATGGGCGTCACTCGGGGTGGACCTTTATATCGACTCTACTCGTGGGAACAGTTATGGCAGTATATCAAAATAAAAATAAAAAATTCGAAGGATTGGGAGAGGTAGAGGACGATAGGTCGAGGTCGGACATGTCCATGTCCTCCTCGGATGAGGAAGGTGATATAGGACGCCAGCTTGGCGTCCCAAATGCGGGGAAAACGGCGGTGAGAATAGAGGAGGAATCAGCTGCGCTACCATCGCGGAGCTTATGTAAAGAGGCCGAGCCAAATGAAGGTCCGAAACTGAAGCTAAGGTTTCTCTCAGGAACCACAAAAAAGAGGGCCATAAAAATATTGTCCACTGAAAAGGCAGACCCTGCTGTGGCACACAAGGTGGCCTCCTCAAAAACGAGGGCCCGCATCAGGCGCTCCATAAGAGCTTACAGCTACCTTAAGGAAGCAAAGGAGCGCCTAGCCGAGAGCGAGGAAGAGAACAGCGACCCCGCTTACCGGCCATAGTACAGCAAGAGGATGAGCACCAGGAGGACGGAGGAGCTGCCAGACGGCGAAACCTACAGCGCCCCTGTCGCAACTGTCGAGGCCCTAGCTGCGGAAGCCCTTATGAACGTGACACGGATACAGGGGGAAGTCAAAAAAAGTGGCAACCTGAAAGGTACGGTGCGTGGTCAAATCCATCAGGCCACGCAGGGGGTGATCGACGCAGTAGAGGAGCTGCGTTCGATCACCCCAGGTGAGGAGCAGCGCAGGTTCCGTGCGGACAATGCTCGACTCGCGAGGAAGCTTGAGCTGGTCCGTGCGGAATTTCGCGCTTTTAAGGAAGCCTACACCGAGGCACAACGGAAGTCGGCTCCGGCTCCGACACCTGGACTCCAACCGGGCCTAGAGGAGATCCTCAAGAAGGCCTTGAAGGGGATGAGGCGTTAGCTCCTGCAATCGGTGGGCGGGATGGTTAATGCTCGCCTGCAGGATTTGGAGACGCGCCTCCCCTTGGAGCCAGTGGGGAGGCCGCCCCTCAGCGCCGACAAAGGGCGACCACCGCCACCCCGCCCCAGAGCCCAATCTGGCTTAGCGGTCGGCGCCATGGGAGGGGAAACGGGATCCACTGAAGCTCCCTTGAAGGTTCCCCCCAAAACGGCGACACAAGGACCCAAGAGAGGCATCAAGGCAAGGCCAACGGCCCCTCCCCCTCCTCAACAGAAGGGCAAACGGAAGGAGGGAGACACAGGAAAGGCACCTGGTGTAGGACTGCGACAGCAAGAACAGGCGCCGCAAACATCGGGCGGCGGGCCTAAATGGTCGTCGCCGGAAAGGCAAGAGGAAGGGAAAAGCCCCCTCCAAAATCCTCCCCAAGCCGGCGCAACGAAAGCGAAAGCCGTGGCCCCCCAAAGACCACCAAGGATTTCACTCTTTAACGAAGTAAAAGCTACATATTCTACTGAATTAATGACCTCAGTAGTAACTGTGAAAGCATAACGTTAATATCTGAGTTCAACTAACGATCCTATCGCCATTTAACACAAGAAAAGATTCAAGTATAGCGCTAAATTTCAACCATTAAAACTCTTTTAAAGAAAAAGTTGAAAAAACTAAGAAACACAAAGCCATAGTCATACATTAGATTTCTGTTAGAAAAAGCGCAATGCAATAGTTTACCTCAAAGAAATGATCGAAGTCCTGATCGCAGATGACGTCATCCCGGTCGTGGTCTAACAGCTCGGTGAAGAAGAGCGTCAACTTATCCGCCTGCACCGCGCCCAGCTGCGCCAGCGGCTGTTCCTCCTCCAGCTCGAGACACTCCAGGCTCTCGCTGCACCGATTTACCCACGTTGCTGTTATAGACATTTATAGGTTTAACTTTTACAAAAACTATATTAAATACGGACAAAACCACACACGCACACACACACACACACGCAAAAAAAGTAAATAGGGCATAGTGAATAAACAAGCAATAGTAATTTTAAGCACCAATAAACCGAACAGACTATATTTCTATGATACACCGGAGACGAATACGAATCCATTGTCTTCTTATTTTGTAAAAAAACAATCAAGCCATTTCGGCTACAGGGACCACAATGACGGACCGGTTGGTAAGATGCTTGCCTTTCACGCCAAAGATCGTGGGTTCGATTCCCACCCAGGACAAACTTTTATTTACATAACGTTTATCTTGAGTCTGGGTGTGAAGACCACCGGAGGACGGGCAGCAGCGTCCTTTTCTTAGTACGGTGGAATATACTACGATCGCCAAATCGCCTGACAAGCGTGGCGATTATGGCACATTTACCCCCAATGATGCGATCAATAGGAGAGGCCTACGTCATGCAGTGGACGATTATAGCCTGAGATGGATGGATGGTTTGTTCGTACATACAAAAATCAAACAAAACATAAATGTATACATGCGAAAAACAAACCGACCAGGCATAAACATAATTAATTAAGAAAATGACATATTAGCTCAATATTCAAGAGGAGTTTAGAGTTAAGCTTAAGTTTTCATCGATCAGATAATTAGAAAGCATAATATTATGCAATGTATAACATAAAGCTGTGAACTATTTGTGGTTCCAATTTTTTTACATATATGTAGGTATATTCTTTTGCTATGATTGTTTAGTTGTGTTAAATTTAACTGATATTAACAATATTTAATTTTTTACATTACGTTGCGTGAGGTTTTATCGCGTGAGAAATAAAGCTTCCACTTTATTGCATAACTTATAATTTTACCTAATAAAAAAACTACGACAAAGTATTAAATGGCGCGTGTAAGCCTTTAATAATATTCTATGAATATAAAATGAACTAACGTTCCCGATCTAGGTAAAAAGCAATCACAGATTGATTACCATGCTTGTCATTGTATAAGAATGGTACCTTGTAAGCTAGAAGATTGATTAGATACACAACTATGGTCTCTTTGTCTAGCTTAATTGGGCTAAAAGATACTAAAACATTTTTTTTATATTTTTTTAATATAAAATATTCGTTTTTTTTGTAGCTACAGAGTTATCGTTGCGTTAACAAAGTCGAAACAATTCACCGGCAGCCGTTGAAACTGAGCCAATTGCAGCGATGTTTTGTTCTTTTCTTTTTTTAGTTTGGTACGGAATAATGGAACTGTAATAGAACCGAAAAGTTCATAGGAATGTAATATTAAAAAAAAAACTTTTTGCTTACTCGCATCGATCGACTTCGATTAGGTTTCGATCCAATGGTCTCTTGTTAAAGATTAATATCATTTTCGAAAAAAAAGATGTCTGGATGTCTTCGAATGGATTATATTTGTAGAACCAAGGCAACTTACGTTGCTTGAAGTATTGCTTAGCTTAAGTAGCAATGTGCCGGGCACATAGCTCGCAATACGGAGGGCAATGGATTATATGATGATGTAACAACACAGCGAAGGTCCTCCCACAGAATAGACTGACGATGTGGTCGAGATTGCAGGGTCTACTGTGGGCAGCAAGGAGCTGATTTAGTGGTTAAATAAATATCTATTTAAATCTCTATGCTGTGTTTCTCGATACCATATTATCAAAAGCAATTTGAATGTTGTGGAGTTGCACTAAAAGAACTAAGAGAAACTAAAAATACACTTGGGTTTTTATTATTCAAGAATCCTAGTTTCGTGGTTAGAAATTTAACGTCATCATTGTCTTGTGGTTAATAGTACGCAAAGTAATTTATCGTAACGTAATATTCACCGTACAATTACAGTTCATACCAAAAAATACTTTTTCATACAATTGTGTTGTTCGATAACACGAGTGGGTTTTCTTGTAATCACTGACAGTTTATTAAATCATTAGTTGTTCGTTCTCGATGTCGCCTAGGTGTATTTTAATAAGTAGTAGTAGTGAAAAGTATGGTAATGATTCTGTATAAAATGTATTAGCTTTCTGGTGAAATAATATTATTAAAATCAGTTTACTAGTTTCACAGTCTACTAAAAACAAATTCTTGTCTATTAAAAATATTGTTGCGAATGAAAAGTAATGTTATATAAAAATTTAATCAATCAATTCTACAACAAATATCACTTTCTTATTAATCGCTAAACTGTATAGTTCAATACATTTTACGTTTGAAGTCTAAATTAAATCTTTTTGCTTTCCTTGGTCTTTGAAGTTTTCTTGCTTTGTTTTCTTGCTTTCATTACAAATCCTGGTGTTTGGGAATTCAAATTTCGTATCTCCATTTTCTTGTAATTATAAAATCCTTCCTCTTTCACGTTACTGCGTCTCGTTCTTTTGAAATTGTCAGTAGACATTGACGAGACTATCTTTTCCTTTATTTTAACAAAATCTTCTTCAGTACGTATCTCGATTTCTTTTTCTTTCTTCTTTTTAGTATTTTTGGTGATTATTTTAGGAGAATCTTCTTCAGCACGTAGTTCGGTTTCTTTTTCGTTCTCCTTTTTAGAAGTTTTGTTCATTATCTTAGAATCATCTTCTTCAGTACGTACCTCAGATTCTTTTTCTTTCTTCTTTCTAGTAGTTTTATTCATTATTTCGATTAGACAAACTCTCGCTGTAATTCTTTGGACGATTTAATAATAAGCATGATCGGCGCCCACGAGATTTGTGAAAATGTAATTTGACAGTGTCAATTTAATGTAACTCACTGCTTTCTTTTTAATTTTATAGGTGTGTCTTGTAATAAAATTGATATATTTTTTTAGTTTCAATCGTTATCTATTTGAGTTCAGGTCAGATTCATTTTAAATTTGTCCAAAAAATTTTGATACACAATACTGTTTCATACGAACACATGTCTGAGATGTGGCGAAAAATTTGAGATTTTTTGTGAAAATGTATATATTGTGCTCGATTAAAAATGAAAGTACTCAATCAACAGAACGTACAAAATATTTTTTGTGTTTGATACCTCAGTAATTTGTGAATATTAAAGAAATATGGTATTAAGTGCACTGATAGCCGACGAGCACGTATGTATAGATATTTGAATGTAGAAGAAGCGAGAGAGGAGTGCCGGCACCGTGTCAAATGAAAATATGTAATCTCTGCCTACTCCCCTTTTGTTTTTCTTTTACAGGCATGAGTGGTCGTGGAATCAAATCCGCCATATGTCCTACCACAAGCTAAGCTTAGTTGAATTGGTTTAAAGTAATATTAGTAAATTATTTCGTATATCTATTATTATTTTATTTAAATACGCGCCTTGATATTATATTCCACAGTCTTTAATGTAAAATATTCCGCGTTTTATACTTCAGTATATTAATATGAAGCAGAATGGTTGAGTAAACTCGAGGAGCACTCTAGCGACACTCGGTTGAAAATTATACTCATATTTTGTGACAGCTTTATGAAAGCAATGAGGTCGGCACTCCGAGAAGTTTAGACAGATGCTTTGAATATTAGATGAGGGCGAATGTTAATGTGGCCGAAGTGGGTGTGTAATCTTGTAATAACTTATTAAGGATCACGCGAGAAACTATTACAGCTTTAAAGCCTTCTATTTTAAAATATTCTAGGTTGTATAAGATCGGGCTATGAAGATATGATGACATTTACAATGACCAACTCAAATAGTACGTAGTTTTTACTGAATTTATAATATAAAAATTCAGTAGTACCTACGTAAATTTTACCACAAAAATAATTTTGTCTAATTATAGCAATAGTTTTGGAAATTCGACAACAAATACGGACGACGAATTACGGAGCTCAACTTGAAGTTGCCAAGACACTTGGCTAAAAGAACTGATGGCAGGTGGACAAAGGGGTTGACGGAGTGGTGGCCCCTGGAAGCGAAAAGAGTCGGCAGACCACCAGACAGAAGAGTCGATGACATCGTGCACCTTGGAGGCAGAACATGGATTCGATTGGCACAAAACCGGAATAAGTGGTGTGACAGAGAAAAGGCTTATTATTATGTCCAGCAGAGGATCGGTGCAGGCTGGTATGATAATAATTTTGTACGTATAAAAACATTGTTATTTAAATCTTGGTTCACTAGAGGGAGTTTCCTTAGATATGTATGAATTAGTTGACAAAAAGACAAACTATGTTTTCTAGTAATATCTGTTTTTGTACAAATATAAAATATTACTTAAATAGATGGCGTATCGATACTGTTGACTTGTAAGTATGTAAATATATAAGTAAATGTGTGTTTTATTTCCAATTCCAAATGGAAGGTGATTTGTTAGTATTTTATCTCACTTACCAAATAACATTATCTCAACTTTATAATAATGATTTCAGAAACAACTGCACACCGGTGTGTGGTGTCGACTAATGATTGTTACGATTCACTGCAATAATGACGAGATAGTAAAATATAAACGCTAACATCATCGGCAAATATTATCGAACGACACAAACAGATGACGTATCGATATGAAAATGATATGCCCAAATATTTATTGTTACAACCACGCCTCGGCGTGAAACATACGTAATACTCGTTCAAAGTTTTTGAACAAATACATACAAGAAGGATATTTGCAATTTGCAATTCAATTTAGATAATAAAACTCGTTATTTAGGTATGCTATAGATAACATTCTGCGCACAACTGTTTTGACATTTTATATAGCCCTCGTTAGACAAATATTATAACAAGATCTTTGTCGCAATGGTGTAAACAGACGAAACATTAGCTGAGCATCTCCCACTAAAGTTTATTATATCAATTGCAAAAAGAAGCTTAGATTTTATTCCTTTTAGTCAACAAATTTAGTTTAAGTTGGTTTTCATTAATTTAACAAGTTAATAAAACTTTTATGCAAGACCCATCAAGTTGTCTATCTTTTCTCTTCCTCCCTTTTTTTTTCTTTTCACCCGACTGAATTAGGGTAAAGTTTTCGCGCGTACCCTTGGTACGTTGTGATTTCCTGGATCCTAAATAGCTTGAACGATTTTGATGACTTTGTTATTAGATTCGTATTATTTCCGTCCCTGTGTGTTTGCGCATGTGTTTTTTTTAATTCTTGATTTGTTTTAAGTATCATCAATTATTTTGGAATGTAATTTAAGTTATTTAATTTATTTTAAATTACAGTAAAACAATAAAATTCAGACATTATTCAGAGTTCATATTTATTATACATTTTTTAAATTTTGGGATGGTCAGTGATAGCTATCTTTATTTCCTCTTTACTGATCTTGTACGGTTGTAAATGTCAATTGGACCCGCATATTTTTCTTCGTCGAACCTCGAACACAGATCGTTGTAGTGTACTGTAACCGTTGAGGTATGAGTATATGAAGTGTTTCAACAACAATGAATATGAGAAGTTATGATAATCATTTTTATCTAGCATTCAGGAATTTCTTTGGGAATATAAACGAATAACATAATTTTATCTATCTATGTACATGACGACGTTTTATAGATTACCAATGTTCCCGATGACTGTGATGTGACTTTTAAATAATTTTATTGATCTTACTGATTACATAAATTATATTGTTTATTAGGCTTAGCGAGTAATTTTGTTTAATGAAAAAAATCTATGTAATAAACAATAATATCAAAATGGGATAAAACACGTCATTTTTGGATTAATTAGTATTAATTCCATATTAATACTAATTAAATTTAAACACATAATTATAATTTAAGCACCTATTATAATATTTTTTTTGTTTTGTTTATTAGATTGGTAAGACTTATTCATTAGAATTTTTTTTTGTTTTTAACAAACTCACGCGGCACTATTTTATTTTATTGCTTTGTATTTAGTACTTTGTCTACATTCCTTAGTTTGGCTTTATCATTTTTCTCTCGACTAACGAAATATGCCTAAATAAACGTTACGAAATAAAATAAAATTAAACAAAAATTCAAGGACGCGTCTCAATTTTTGTAAGGTCAAACTCATTCTCCACCTTTCTCTTAAGTAATTTTGACGTTACTTTTACAAACATGGAATGAAATTTTTTTATTGTGTGTGAAAACTATTGAGATTATGACCAATCGACGGGGAAACGTCCGTAGATGGTAATAGGCTATAATTTCCTGCAATTCAATGGTACGTTCCCCTTTTTTCAGATTTATTTTGATGCTTTTTCTACTGATAAAAACTAAAGATTTTTATTCTTTTAACCCAAGTTGCGAAGCGAACGGGCGATGGTTAATGATTGACAAAGACATTTCTTCTACATAACAACATGCTATCTAAATGATATTGTAATCTATGACGTTAGTTGGGGGAGTGTTTTACATATTTTGATAACGAAACTAACAAAGGAATAATAATGCATCCAAGCAACCAGCCGGTGAAATGTAGACATTAATTTAAATTTTCCTTTTATGACATATTTTATTTTATATTACATTCGTTTTACCACAGCCAATGATGGCAAAATGTTAATTTACGTTTTGGTTCAATTGTTGTTGTTAATTAATAAAAAATGTACAATCAAGCAAAAAGGTTTAATTTTCCTTAACAACTGTTCATTTAAAATTATTTTACAATTCGATTTTTATTGAATTACTAGAACAATCGATTTGTGCTGATAAAAATAAATAAAGCAATACTTACTCCAAACGTGTACACTCCATCCATGATGTTTGTCCTCCTCACTGTGGCCGGGTTCCTGCGTGTGGCCCTCGGATGTTTCCGCTTCGGGTAGAGTCCGCCATCGCTTGAGCAACTCTTTGGTTTTGTCTTTGGTCTTGTCGCATGCTTGCTTCCAGTTCGTGAAGTACTTTCTTGATACTTTAGGTGATAGTGACTTTGATTCCTGTCTGTGAAGTGAAAATATGTCAGAAAAATTGTTAAAACTGCTAAAATATTACGTGTTTGATAAATTATATGAGTAGAAATAAGTTGCCAACAATAGTTTTCCCATCAGATTATAACGTAAGATTAGAGTGAATAGACCAATGAGAAGACAGTGTGTACTTTTCAAGCGCCTTTTAACATCAGGTGTGACTAATCTTTATCAAAAGGTAAAGAAGTTTTTCTTAATTCAAATTATTGATGGTTTAGTTAATTAAAACATGTAAAGCTTTTGTTATGTATTTTATTATATTAATTTGTACCTAGGTGGCGTTGTTCTTAATCTTAAAAGAAAGGATGTGATGTGATGATCCTGGTTAGAACTATGTTATGAAAAATGTATTGTCAACAGACCTTGATAAATGTGCCAAGTTTCAAACCTACTAGAAGTCCACTGGAAGTGGGCAAATTATTATATAAACGAGTCTGTTACATACCAGTAAGACTAATATAAATTAGTAAGCAAATATTTAACTAAAAATATAAATTAGTGACCTGATTTTATGCTTATGTTTGTTAAAAACATGAGGCCTTATAGCAGACAATATAGTTTGAATATTAACTGTATTAACATTGTATGAATAGAATTAGGGTGATAGTAATATCCCAGTTATATTTAACAACGCTATAACAAGAGCACTAAGTAAACCTTATCAAGTTAAACAAGAACCAGTGGACTAATTAAAGCTCTCGAGTTCTCGGAAGAAAATCTGCGAGACTGTAACACTACGCGATTGTTATGTATACTTAATACGTAGCAGACGTGTGAGACCATGTAAGTTGTTAAAACTAAGGTTGGTAAACATTTAAAACAACTACGTAAACAATTTCACTGTATTTTCCATCACTTCTAAACGTCAGATTAAAATAAACTTTGCATAAGTGTTAAAGATCGATAGTATTATATTTTATATTTCTGACTGGGATCATGACAATCATTTATATTAAGATTGAGGAAAGCGCCACCTAGTTATATATTGAAAAAAAAAAACTTAACCAAAGATAAGATTCAAACACTCCAATTCGAAGAGATCGTAAGTCGGCTGTGGGTTCCCGAGTTTTAAAATTGTCAGTGGCTAAATTCACCAAAGTGTGAAAGCCAAAAAAAAAAACCAAAGCTAAGAAATTGGTTTTTAAACATTTGGTTATTTTACAATAAATGAATTAGTATTTGACCACTAACAAAGTGACGATGAGGTCGAAGTATGGTGTACACTAATTTAGCATTATTATATTCACTGTTCTCTTGAAAATACCCATATCATAATCGGACATAAACTTTGAAGCTGGCAACTTGTTACAATCCTTTGTTGTACTGTACGTGCAAACGGAAAATGAAATTGCTTCGTTTGAACGTGAGGTACATTACAATGAAAGGAGAGATGCAATACTCAAACTTATCACCGATATAAAAATGTTTACACTTATAGAGAAAACCTACAGGAGGTAGACAAAAATTCCTTTTCATTGGGGTTGTTATATGATAAAGGGGTATGTGTTTGTTTTTTATATATATTTTGTTTAGTAATAAGCTAATATCCGTCATCATCATCCCCGTCCGTCACCTGACAACATACTATTTGTCTCAATCCAGCGGTTCAATGAATTTTGGAGCGATCTCGAAACTCTTTTTTTAATAATCTATTACGACACACTGGACCAGTGATGGGCAAAGTACGGCCCGCGGGCCAACTCCGCCAACATGGATAGTATATGGGTCGCTATAATTACTTACTTTAAAACAATTTTTTCTATAATTCCGGCCCTCCTCTAGAATTTCTTAAACTTTGTGACCCCCATTAAAAAAGTTTGCCCACCACTGTACTGGACGAACACCGTCTCTATTATATGAAATTATTTAGGACTTACATCATATTTAGGTTCCTAAAATGTAATCAATCACAAGCCAAAGTAAAATCGTAACGAAATCTACAACAGACTTTAATTATTTTCTTTGCTTTGTCACTGTCGGTGCCATTACGTATAAGTTATTAGTTTTTTTTGGTTTCAGTCATATTTCTTAAATTAAATACTCATGTATTAGGTCCTAGCATAATTCGGTGGTCACTTTTATTTTTTCACAGTTGTCTACTTGTTTGTGACAAGTTTGAGGTTATGTTACTGTTATGTAGTGTTGACGTTTAAATTTCAGAAAACATACGCAATTTGTTTTTACGCGCCGTTTTGACAATGGAAGAAT
>DWLR01001657.1:0-17485 GCA_018246295.1 Papilio alexanor hazarajatica
GAACCTCTGGGAAAGTTATACATAGTACAGGTTCAAAGAGAACCTCTTTAGTTCCACATTCGAAACCTCAGTCTGCATCATCATACAACATCTCTATGTTTAAATTGATGTTACTGAGTTCGACAATTCATTTGAAGGCGGTAAAGTTTGCCAATTCCTAGGGGATCTTTTTGTCGGCATTTGCATGGTATTGTTTCACGGAAGGTTCGGAATTTGTGTTCACAGGATTTATGTTCTAACGATGAAGAATGTATTAAATACTAAGATTTGTTTAAAATTTTCCAACAAAGCTTAAAATGAATTAACATAAGAGCCATAATGTTTTTATTTTTTCACAATCTCCATCTCTCTTTACACGTTTTCAAACGAAGCGTCATCAATGAAAATATTTAATAAAATTTTAACTAGGGAATCGGCATACTTTTAGTTTATGTATGTTCAGTTCATCTTTAATATATGCAACTGCGATGTTAGAGCCTTTTGTGTGACCACGCTTGGTTTACTCACTTGGTTATTTAGACAAATATAATATGTTTAGAATTATTTGAGGGTTGAGGTACGAAGGAATTGTTGAGGTACGGAGCCTAAACAAATGTGCGGTGACCACTGTACATCTAGAAACGCAAGCTCATTCACATTATTTAAATTTAATCTGGGGTTTGCTCAGCGCTATTCGACACGTAATAGGAAAATTAAGCCTAGTAAAAATATTCCCAAACTTCATTTGAACTCCTGTAAGAACAGTTGACAAAACAAAACATATGTAGTTTGAGAGAGATTAGAGAGTAGAAAGAACATTTCTGATTTTCTAAAGTAAATTTGCTCTCGAAGGATTATAAAATATTTTAACCTTAAAAATATTTGAAAGGTCTTGTGTCTTGTCGTGTTTTCTTTGCCGTAATAAACAATTATGAAATCAGAAATTTCCCACTCTTTAACATAATTAAATTTTCACAGAAAGGCTCTGTGTTACTATTTCAGTAAAGGATGGGGGATGGAATTGCAGGCGCTTCTTATAAAACTAATTATAAGTAGTCCATATTAAATTATTAAGGAACACAGACTGTATTCATTCGTAGTTATAATTCCAATTTGATTATTTTTATTATATCCCTTTCGCATGAATATTAAATGTATGTATCTATGTAAATATTACCCAGATTCTGTTTAGCAATATCATATTTAGCCTGTGAATTATTTGAGTAAAAAAAATAACTCCCAGAGTCCTATTTACTTCGTTTATACTAACTTCCATATGAATCTATTTTACCATGATCATTTAACATTTTTTACCGCTAATAAAGAACCCTTCTTCGTCAATCTTCACTACGAAAGCACGCCCCTGGTTACTTCAGCCAGCATTAGTATTCTCGGCGTTAAAATATCGAGTGACGTTAAATTTTGTGGTCACTTGGAAGAAAAGGCCAAGCTGGCTTGAAAAAAGCTTGGTGTGGTCAGTAGAGCGATGCAGTGTTTCCAGCCCGGCCACCGCCTTCAGCTGTATAAGGCACAATTGCGGCTTGACATGGAATACTGCTAATGCATCTCTGAGCTGGAGCCCAGCTGCATGGAAATGTTACCAATAGCAACTTTTTGAGACATGTTATCTATTATCGAAATTAATAAACCAATCAAATACAAAACTTTTCAGCTACTTAGCTAGTTTCAATTTTCGGTATATCTTCGAACCCCCTTTTCAACAAAAGAGAAAAATGTATACCGGTTCATAAATGATGAAGTTTTGAGATAACAAATATAAAAAACAAGCGAATCGAGAAACACATTTGTTGGAAGTTGGTTAAAAACACATTACTATTTATATAAGACTAGCTACCCGCCCCAGACTCAGTCGGGTAGCCTAGCTAAATAAAAAAATATGTTACTAATAATTCCAAATAATAACCATATTATTCGCTGTTAGAAAAACTTTCTATTAGTAAAATAATTTGTCGAATATTTATAAATCTCGTGTCGATGTTTGTCCCGGATAAACCCCCCAAAGATTCTGCCGATCATGATGAAATTTGATCACTACATTTAATTTCATCCAGCTCAATTGATGGAATAATTTGATTTCAATTATTGACATCAATATATGTTATTCCTAAAATGTTAGTATAATTATTTATAAGTTCCATATGTTTAAAGTAGGCGGCGATGTGGGTTACTTTTATTGACATGATACTTCAACGTCTATGATATACCCAACGCGGGTGTTTTTCTGGCGAAGTTCGGGCGGGTCGCTAGTAGGTATTAGTATAGACATGCTTAACAGGAAGTATATAATGTGTCAGTACGATATCGATACAGCGTAGTATTCCGATCAAGATACAGAAACGTGAAAAAGATACTTTGTATTTCATTTTAAAGTCGCCAGTGTGAGAGCGGTGGAAGGTTAGATATGGAGGTCTTGTTTTGACGGTTGTCTAGTCGTGTATCTAGAGTCGTTATCTTAAGCACCGAGGATGGAACCGGTTCCATTCAAGGCCACGGGGAGCCACGACCGGCCCAGTCTACTGAACGCTACCGACAGTGAAATTGTAACTTAACATTTGATACAGCGTCTGTTATTATATCAATCGTGAATCTGTTATATAACTTTATTACCGAAACCTTTGTAACAACATTCTTTCGTGGTTGTTGTTATTCGCATTCGAACAAAGCGTTTTAGTTTATTTGTAATGTTTACAACAAAAGACGCTTAATTGTTGAAACTTGAATTACCTTAAAAAATAAGAATGTATATACCACTATTAAATATTATTATGCAAAGAAACGTTTTCCGGTGAAAAATATAACAAGAAGAACTGCTTAATACAATAAAATAAAAAACAGTCTAAGCACGTAAATCTAGAATAGGTCACTAAAGCCTTTCGTGACTATTGATATCAGTGTTTCAGTGTTGTTTTATACTGAGAAAGTATCCGTATTTATTGGGACGACAAACGTAATTGCTCGCAAAGCTTCCGTCTTCGGAAGGGGAACAAAACAGATTGGAGGAGTTGAAAAAAAAAGGAAATTGTCTTGTGCGATCTAAGTCTCAGGACGAAAAAGATTAATTTAATTAGATTTAATTTTTATTTGTTAGTGTAAGGGAAAAATATCAAAAGTTTAAATATATAAAAACAAACAATTAATTTAGAATAGGTGCCAGGTCCATAAATATGTATAGAAGTATCTCCGAGCCGATTTTGACTACAATCACTATGAGTGAGGTAAGTAAATAGACTTTTATGGATGGAGATTAATGGAGTGTCAGTTGTTTGTTCCTTTTGTTGCGCTTTCTGGTGCCTGATATACCGAATATTTTTCACAAAATTTCAAGCCAACCTCGATCACCTTAGAATCCCTCCCATATATACATAATTGAACCAGTAAATATATCTATCTCAACTCTATAAAGCAAACAGAGATTTTTTTAATTCATACATTTGCATAAACGCTCTTTTTATCGGTACAATTTACGATCACTTTTAATGCATTTCTTAAAACATACCTAATCGTTTTACATGGATATTTAACTTTCTATACTTAACTGAAACCTCTGTTCAATGAAATACATCACTACATATTACAAAACAAAGTCCCCCGCCGCGTCTGTCTGTTCGCGGTAAACTCAAAAACTGCTTAACTGATTTTCATGCGGATTTCACCATTTCATTCACCACATTCATGGGGAAGGTTTATGTTAATAGCTTGTTAAGTTTTTGTGTAAATTGGTTGAAATATGACGATAATTGTTGAAAATGTCGAAAAAAGTCGAACCGCCTGGATGCTTTCATCAAAAACGTGTACAATATAATGCTATTGTGTTAAAATCTTTTATACCTTACCATATTGATTGACGAAGAGTTTACTAGATATTAAAATAATTGAAAAATCATTGCCGCATCAACAGAAGTGGATTGCTAATATCGTTAAATAATGTTAGGTGTACGTATTTTGACAAACGAACTTCCTAGAAACAGTTGATACAAATAAGATTATTATATCTACATTTGAAGTTACATATTCTGTGTATTACTTACACATATCTTTTTTACGGTTGAACACATATACGTCGCGGTTTTAAGTGCTATTTAACGCATGATCACTCCAATGAGCACAGAGCTTAACGTAGGTACTCCTTCAGTGACAGTATTCGTTGCTATAAACGTTTAAGTAACAAGTTAGTACAAATATACACGATATCAAATAAATTATTTAATCAACAAAAATCATATTGTAGTATAAATGTTTACTGTAATCAGCAAGATATTATACGCAGACATTACAAACACAATAGATATTGGAATTTAACAAATTTTACGTTATTTATCGCGTTTATTTTTAATATTACGAGTACTCTACTATGAGCTATTTTTGAGGGCGTGTGACCTATCGATTGACTTTTTCTATTCGCAGTGACGTTGTCTTTCACAACAGGCATTGTAAAGATATTGAAGGTAGCAAAATGGGCACTTTCTTTAAAATTGAATCAAGAATAATTTGTTGCGAAGCAGAATAGAGAAGAAATATTTCAAGTAAAATTGCTAAAGTTAAATGTGGACACACTGGTATATCGGATGGTCAATAAAAGCATTCTAGAATGGCGTAGTAGTGTAAGGTCTCTCATAAGATAGACTGGAAATATATTCAAGGTTCAAGAAGACATTTTAAACTATGAACATCATCATATCATCATCATCTCAGGTTATAACCGTCTATTGCTGCACGTAGGCTTCCTCTATTGATCGCGGTTCTCCACCGCCCTCATCCAGTGCACTCCCGCAGCCTTGACCAGATCATCGATCAAACTTATGTACATAACACAAAATAAATAAATAGCATAAAATTAATTAATATGCTTGAAAAGTGACGAAGAGCTCTAAATTATACCGTCGTTTTTTTAAGATCACTTGCTATTAAGAAAGAAAAAACGAGCAATCGGTCCACTCTCGTCTCGAAGAGAGTACTTCACGTAACTATAAATTATTCATTGAGACTGAGTTAATCTTTGATAGGGTCGCAATGAATGGAAATAAATGGCATCTATATTCTTTGTGTTTTAAATAATGTTTTCTTTTTTTAATTATATACACTTAAGTTTTTTATTAACTTTCGGAAAATATCGACCGAATCGTGTCACCGAATGCCTAAAACAATTTTTAATATTCTCTATCAATATTTACGTGTTTAAAATTTTACGTATACAAAAATCCTAATTAAAATGGAAATCATTTTACATGAACTCGTTATATAATATTTGTGGAGTATTTCCAATAGAATATTATTACACAATATAATATTACACTTCAATAACTCACAACTAACAAAATCCAACTACAAAAATCTCAATAGTATTCTGAATGTGTTATCACACAATACACGAATAATGCATTGTACGACTCCTCTGGCTTCGTATTCTCGCTGAATACATAAGTTGTGATAATCATTCATAACTTACATACAAAATGGAAGAGATTATTCTCTTCCATTTTATAATAAAGTTTAAATTTGTATTTACGAAAACTAGACAATAAATTCAAGAGAACTGCTCCTAGATTACGGAGTTACACTAAATATTTTTCTATTTTAATAGAACCATTATACATTTTGTACAATCGTATTAAATTTAACGATTAAAAATAAAAATGTTAGCTAACGAGATGGGAGAATGGATGGGAATCTATTAATTAAGCTCACAAAAATGAAGGGGGAATAATTGTAATAGAATTCATTAGGCAGGATTTAAAGTTTATTACAAGAAACTATCTAAATATAAGATGGCAATTTTTACATCAATGGAAATATTCTAAAATAAAATTCCTAAAGGTATTTCATTAGTATATTATATATTCCATTAGTTTCAATTCCGCTCTATAGAGCAAGTCAAGTAATAGTCAAGTGTAAAGGTCCTTTTGACTATTATCGAAAAAAATATACTTATTTCAAGAAAGTCTCTTTTGCGTTATATTGAGTCACGTCAAATTTTTCTTCCTCTTCAGAACATATTGTGAAGTATACTTACCTCTATAAACGTTACGTTTTCAACGGAAAGCAAATAGAACTGTGTAGGTAAGAATTTTAATTATTTCAGAGCTTCAGAGGCAACAAATTTAACGGAATATGAGCTTATCGCTATACATCGATCATTAGACATTGTATCGAGATACAACCCAAAAACAAATTTGCCTTAGTTCTTGGTTGTGATTATTGAAAAACATCACACGAAAATCGATTGCAAATTAAGTCGAGACAGTAAATAATAACTAGTTAATCTAACCACATAATATTTTATGTGGTTAGATTAACTATGCTGCTTTTAATTTTTTATACTTTATTTCATAGACCACCGGAGGACGGACAGCAGCGTCCTTTTCTTAGTACGGTAGAACATACTGCGATCGCCAACCCGCCTGCCAAGTATGGCGGTTATGACAAATTTCCCCCCATTAATGCTATCAATGGGGAAGGCCTATGTCAAGCGGTGGACAATCATAAGCTGAAATTAAGATAATTGTACAATATACATGACAATCAAATACAATAGGTAAATAAAAAGGGAAAAGTAATGGTTGAGAAAGGTCCAAACATTTATTTATATTTATTAATTTAATTATTACTGTTGATGCTAACCGTAGTAAAGAAACTTAAATAGAGCTATAGAACCCTTAAACCTCTAATGTAACCCCGTTTTTAACCAAACAAAATTCCTATACGCCGAAAGGCAAAGTCCAGTGCTAGCTATTACACCTAAAACCTTTTATCATCGTTCTAGTGGACGCTCGTAAGAACTGTACCGAATCAAGCGAAAGAACAAAAGAGGAACCTTTTAAACTTATATAAAAATAAAAGAGCTAAAACGGTAGGATTTGACCAGTTAAGCATAAGACAATATCCCCCAGTGACAAAATTTGCAACTATAGTATGTTATAAAAAATATATAAAAATATTTAAATTCTTGAGTTGTCAGCAAATTTTGTAGTTTATACATTTTTGCAAATATTTTTGCAAATACAAACAGTATCATTTACCAGCACGAACAGTTATTTTACTTTAACATCTTTCATCTTTTATACGGTAACATTTCCGTTCACTATATGAAACTAAGCTAGAAGGTATTTCACGACAATAATGAAAGGCCACATTCGTATCTATGACCTCAGTTTAGGCCATTATATAATTAACCAAGCAAATGTTTGGTAACAAACAGATGAAATCAAGATTAGTTTAAAAATGTTTTATAGTTTTTTTACGTAAGTAGCAATTTATCAATTAATTCAATATCAGTCGGGATATTAAGAGGTCAAAGTTTAATCTTTAATTCTTTGACAATGTTAAACGACAAAGTCTAATATTAACGCAATCTTCCAATACATTACAGCATTTGATCCATTAAAATCATAACAACGAAATTTACAAATCTGTTTGATTTTTTTCTGAGAGCGATAGATATTATGAGCCTAAATGTCGATAACATTTTCACTAAGTGAGAGCTATTCCCGAGACTGAGTGAAATATAGACCCCGTATTCAACTGCCCATTACTATCCCCTACGATCTACTCATAAATAATTTGGGGGGATATCAAATCTGCGCTACCAAGTCACTAAGAGGGCACCTGACTTCATACTTCATGAATAATTCATTGATTTGAAGGCATTCTCCGCTTTGATTGCATGAATGAACATATCAATTGGTATCCAGAATCGCACGGTAATATTTAACGGGATACTTATGTAGTATAAAGATTTTTATCTGGGGGTGAGCCACACCACATTCGTCAAAGACATTCGCCATGGATGACCTACCTTTTGGCCCAACCAAAAAGGGCGGTCACGTTCAGGATGACGCCGTGAATGGACGCCACTCACAAGATGTACCAATAACTTTGAAGTTATAAATTTCCTCGATACTCCAGGAAGTATTCCTGTGACGTTTATGCCCAACAATAGACGACTTTTTGCTGACGAAGACAACGGCGACAGTTCCATTTATTTTCATTTATTTTAATATTACTATTACTTTTGCCTTGTTTTATAATGACTTTAATATCGCTAATAATAGAAGATTCGATGTTTTATCAGCTAAGATTGTTAAGTATCAAAAATGGTTTGTTTGTGAATCGTGGATATCATCAATTATCACATTTTAAATTTACATGTATGTATATATTATAACTATAAAAGATGTGTTGCACATGATCCGTACAATAACACTATGTATCGCCCACGCATATAAATATCAATTTACCGCAAACTATTAGGTAATAATGATGTGAGTCAAGGCAGTGCTTTGCAACAGATTAAGCTTGATATCGAGTTTCAGTTACTACAACCTGTCTGTTCACAGTAATACCAATTTCAAAGATGTACGCAATGGACATTGTAGACGTTTTGGTCAAAGAGCTAAAGTGAGTATTTCAGCTCAATAATGCATTACTTATCATTTTCTTCATCCCTATTCCACCTATCGTTCTTTCTGTTCATACATCTAATTTTCTATTGAAACTTTTTATGTTTATTATGGATAAATAAAAAAACAAATAAATAGTGATAAAGTAAACTTGTGTTTACTTTATCACTATTTATTTGTTTTTTTGCAAAAATAAATTAATAACGATATTTAGTTAACTGTTTAAAGTTGTTTGATATTAGTTATTAATACTATATTTATATTATGTGAGTTTAAAGTTTTAATAAAAATAAGCTAATTTGTAAATTATAATATTAATTAACCTTAATCATGACTTTATTTTATTTATTACAGAACATGCTGTGTATGTGATGAAACCATCGGTGCGGCGTCACAGGTCGTTTTTATGTACCGTGTGACAGTCTCTTAAGAATACGTACATAGCTTCGCTTATTGTTGTTCTATTTTGTAGTTGTAATGAGCGGTATTACATATATCAATGCTTCAAAAACTCCTTAATAATTGCTTCATTGATCAAGTCATATCTCTGAAATAGGCACAGAATATGTAACAGTTAAATATCAAATATCGTTTATTTTAAAGGCATTGTCTCTATTGAACTAATAAAAACTCCAGAACTTTAATGAAATAATAAAACAAAATATGCTACTATACGATATCGATTTCCTCAACCTCCTCTCACCTCCCGACATTGCCTCTATGAATCTTAATTGTAATGTGGGTTGCGGAAAATGTTGTTCATATTCTGATTAAGTTTTCTTTATTATTACAAGTACTAAAAAGGTTAATGACTTATCGAAATATACGAAAAAATATTTTTTAATTATTATTTCATAAAAATTCCTTATCATAAATTCCTAACATAACATTATAAATGCAAATCATGAAATTTACCACAGTGGAAAATATTCAAGAAAAAATCCGGAGAAGTTATAGCAAAAATATTTAGTTTCCTGCCGCTAATTAATTCCCTTAGAATTCTTGTCGCCCATTCATGAAAAATGTAGTGAAATAGTGCATCTCGTAAAAAAACAGGAAAATATTTTTTTTAAATATTTATCATTTATAAAGCAAGATTTTTCAAAGAACTTGGCGCCTTTACGAAGGCACAAAATTTTAAAAGGTTGCGTCTTAATGTTTTCTTGGAAATGAAATTTATATGAAAATTCTTCAGTCTTCAGAGGAATTTGTTTTAGAAAGAAATTGTAGAGTATTTTCTCCTTGTTTTTATAACATTTTAAGCTTTTCCTATGTAGTCAGTAAAAACAGTAAATATCTATGGTTTACGATAAAAGAGTTTGTTTGAAGTCGAAACCTCTATGTTCAAAGCAAACAAAGTTTATTCTTATCAAACCATTAATATTCAAATGGTCAGATATTAAGCCAACGGACACTTCCGTTGGAATAATGGCCCGTGTAAATCGTTCAAAATCTCATTGAATAATATCTCAATTTATTTACCAATAGTAACTTATCGGCTTTGGTTTCCGTCGCGAGGTGCCATGAATATAAATTGTCCCTTAAGATTCATTCTTGTCTATTGTAAGCTGAGACGATACACATGTTTTAAGCGGCGGAATAAGAAACAGTACGACTTTAAGCGCTTCGCTCCGTGATATGGGCTTTGTGATATACATATTTTATTAGAGGAATGAAGTTGAGGGATTTCTAACTGCATAGAGCCTTTGTTATATACGTAGTTTTGTATTCTTCATGTTCTATTTGTCATGTTCCATTTAAAGTTTCAATAAAAAATCAAACAAAGGAAATTTGTATCCGTAAATTTTCGAAATAGACAGATTAAATTTTTGCACGTTTTGAACGATTTCGTTTGTTTCCTATACATGCATATATGTCTTTTAAAGTTCTCTTGACATTGTTTTTTATACTCTTACCATTGAGATTTGTTTCAAATTCCGATATCGTTGTTCTTTAGTAAAGCTACCTTTTAATATTTTTTAATCTAAGCAAGCAAACTTGTTCAATTCTAGTATCTTCTTTCTCACAGAAATATTATTATAGTTACGAACATTTGCATGGTTTAACCAAAATCGTTGTAATAACTACATATCTTTCATTTTCAGGCAAAAGATTTAGCAATTTATACGCTCATATTCATTGGAATACGAGCAAAGTGATCCCACCCGTCGCCACTCAATTTGAATTAAGAACCTTGATGTTATGATCCGGCATTCAACGGAAACAAACTGGCAAAGTTTGAATAATACTAACTGTTCAAGTTAATGAAGACGTATAGTTCAGAATAGTAGATAAGTGTCCATTGTTTCAAGGAACTGAATGACCAAAATTAAAACAAAAAGTGGATAAAGCTTGACTGAAATGGTAAAAGTGGAAGAATCAATTATCTTATCACGACATGAAGACATACTTACCCAGGTCTTATTTTTAATTAGGTGGTGACCAATGAATGAGAACCAGAAAAACAGAAATCGAAAGGAAGTAGGTAGGAAAGGAATGGGAATGGAACGGGATTGAATTGCAGCTCTTCTTAATAAGGTTGAGAGATTATCATCCCGATATGAAATACAAAGAAATTATATTAGGTCCTTACATATGAAATTGGCGTTTTGAACGAGAGGAATATAAAGTCATTTTTTTTTTGTATAATATACTTAATAAATCAAAGTATGCACCGTTGTTTTCTATGCACTTTTGCCATCTCATAGGTAGTTCATTGATCCCTTTACTAAAAAAGGCATGGGGCGAGAATCAATCAATTCTTTGAAGGCGGTTTGGACTGCCGCATCGGAGTTGAATTTTTGTCCTTGTAAGAAGTTGTCCAAATTCCGGAAAAAATGGTAATCTGTTGGAGCAACGTCCGAGGACTACGGTGGATGTTGTAGACATTCCAATTGTAGCTCATCTAACTTAGTGGTTATTTGTTGTGCAGTGTGTGGTTATGCGTTGTCGTGAAGCAGCAGTGGCCTAGACCGATTGATCAATCGGTCTAGCAGTTGTTTAGCAGCTAATTCTTCCTTCATGGTTTGCAGTTGCTGACAAAAGATATCTGCTGTAATCGTTTGGCCAGATTTTAGAAATCTGTAGGGAACGACACTGGCGCTAGTCCACCAAACACTCACATGTAACTTTTTCTGAGTCAATTTTCGTTTAGGGCAGGATTTGGCTGGGTCTCCAGGGTTCAGCCATTGCGACGAACGTTTCCGATTATCGTACGGTTCCTACTTTTCATCACAAGTAATGATTCGATTTAAAATCCCTCCATTATTGTGTCGCTTGAGCAAAGTAACACAGCAGTCGACGCGTGTTTACAAGTTCGATTCATTCAATTCATGAGGTACCCATCGTTCAAGTTTTTTTACTGTCCCGATTTGCTTCTAGTGAATTAATACAGTTTTATCACTTACCCCGAAGCCTGCAGCTATCTCTGAAGTGCTTTGTGATGGATCCGCTTCCACAATAGCCTTTAATTCTTAATTTTCCACTTTGGTCCCCGGCCGTCCACAGGATTGGTTCTGAAGGTCGAAATTTGCAGAACGAAAACATTGAAACCAAAAACGTACCATGCTTTCTTTTGCGACACCAGCGCCGTACGCATCATTAATCCTTCGAGCTATTTCTGCAGCACTGGTGCCACGGTAGAACTCCTACTCGTAAATACATATACCGATATTTCATGTTTTCCATTGTGCGGAATAAGCGACGCCAAAGAAAAAAATAATGAGGAAAAACGAATGAATGACTGTTTTCAAAACTCAAATGTACCAGCTAAATGAATTTATAAATTTGAATTTGGAATTCTTAGCCAAAGAGGAGACATTTTAGATCAAAGTGGTCAGTACGACAAAACGCTAATTTCATATGTAAGGATCTAATATTTAGTCTACCGACTTTTGTTTTTAGATAACGTCTTATTTTTTCTTTTAGAGAACGTCGCAGTTATCGAACATTTATACCTATCTATCAACATCTACTCAAATATAGAAAATTAGGTTACGAATACACATTTTAGAGTTAAGAGAGACCAGTTAGGTTTGCTAAACGCTATTATTTACTATCCAACGAAAGATATATAATCGCAAAGCGTGTGTAGTTAAACATTAATAAAACACAATTCACACAAACCATATTCCCTAAAATAAATGAAAATTCATAATACAATTTTGCGAGTAAAACTGGACAGCGTCAAATATTTATCCAGCTCAATACAATAGCGTATCTACAAAATAAAATGATTCTCCCCATGACATAAAAATAACTACAGCATATGCCATTTATCATATGAATATATTGGGGGTACCTACAAAAGCGAAATTTGTGTTAAATGATGTTAAAAAAATAACAGCAGCATTTACACTTAATTAAAGTTTAAAATTAATTATTAAATTAGCAGCGACCTTTATATGCTTTATTAAGGTGCTCTGTAAATATTCTGGTTTAAATGAATGAAACGAAAGATATGTATGAAGCAAAATGTTAGTAGAACTGATAAGTAATGCTTTCAAAATGTTCAAGAATGGCGACCACTGTAAGGCTCTCCCAAGAGCATGGGACGAGAACGATAAGTAACACACTTCTGACTGGATGTTGTCTGACTATTGATAATAAAGAGGTTAGTTTTTTTTATTATATAATTTATACATTACTCAATATCTGAATGACCGGTTGGCGCAGTGGCAAGACACTTGACTTTCACGCCACAGTTCGTGGGTTCGATTCCCACACAAGACAAACGTTTGTGTGCATGAACATGTCTGTTTTTCTTGAGACTGAACGTAAAGACCACCGGAAGACGGGTAGCAGCGTCCTTTTCTAAGTACGGCAGAACATACTGCGATCGCCAACCCGACTGCCAGGCTTGGCGATTATGGCACATTCCCCCCAATGATGCGATCAATGGGAGAGGCCTATGTTCAGCAGTGATTACTCAATTTCAGATCACGTTAATTGCGGAGCGTAGAATCATTTACATAATTTATAATTTAATAATGACAATCTCTGTCTACTCTACTGAGAGGTAACATCATTACTATGAGATATCTAAATGTTTCCTATTTATTACAAGATGTCAGGATATGAACATAGTACGTGGCCAAATATTACACATCGACCTTTGGAAAGAGATTCTCGTAGTGTTATCTCTGTCACTCAAAGCACTGCTTGTCATCAAAAATGTGTCAAATGTAAACCTGACAACAAACTGCATGCAGTTCATAATCTATTCTTGTTTATTATCTATTTTGCATGGCTATTCAAATCCCTCGTTTTGTGGCTATTGAATTTGTATATGCCTATATGCATATTTATTTCGTAACACATCTCGCTGTTTTGTTATTAAAAAAATTTGCATGCGCTCTTTTAAAAATATTTTCATAGCATCACTTCCCGTGTTCGAAAAACCAAGACGAATTACTTGTAATCCAGCAACATAATAATAGTATATAGAGAAATGTGAAACTATTTTTGGTCTGTTTCACTATTTATAACGCACGCAGTAATTAATAAATGTCAAATGTGCCACATAATTATTCACGAATCTCCTCTGAGACGCTTCGGGACACACTGAAAGTAATTACGCATGCCATTTAATCATCCCCCTTACCGGAGCACTTCAAGGCTGGAAGAGAAATTTCTACATAACTAGGTAGGCAATTCGATTGCTCTGTACTGATCTCAAGGATAATAACCATTCAAAGATTATGCGTCACGTATATACATACATAAATACATTTTACGAATTTATTTATAATATGACAAATAAATGTTTAAGAATTGTAGCACAAACTGCCTAATAGATGGACCCATAGTTTAGGTAGGCATAGTTTTGGGAACGGTAGTGAACATATCTGTACTTAGGAAAGTACAGTATCCCAACAGAATGACTGGTGGTTGACCTTTTGATTTTTGTATAAAATATAATCAAACATATTTTCTACCGTTAAAAAGTACTATGATAAACATAAATAGTGTGTATCAAAATTAAACTATTAAGAAAAAATGTAGGTACGATAGTAAATTCCTGCTGGCGTCAACGGTAAATTGTGTGCACGTCAAAGTCAAAATATAGGACGAGTCCTATATTTTAAGGAACGTCTCGACGTGAAAGGACACGTCAAATATTCAGAGCTGGGCTCGGAAAATTCTTCCGTAACACTTTTCCGAGATGAGAAAATAGAAAAGCGGAAAGGGAAAAGCTTTTCACATAAGCTTGGATGCTCCTTTTTTATCATTTGTACACCAAAAAGATGCCTTGAATGCTACACGAGTGGGTATAACTATAAAACATCATTGCTACTTTATCGCTATCAATCTAAGTGTTTTTATCTTTTACATTTTATCCTTTCCTTTTCTTGTAATAGAAAACAAATGCGATACAAATTCGTGTCAAAATAAAACCGCTAGGATTTCTCCTTCTCTCACAAAATCGAGGTAATCTAAATCAATTCTTACCTTACCTACATCTTGATGGTTATGTTAGTTAAATAATCATATCGAACAAATTATTATAACTCTTAGTGCCTATAAACCAGGTGTGATATGAAAAACATAACGTAGACTTAAATATTACTTATCTTGCAACTCGTCCATAGTTACAATAAAATTACGAAGCAAAATTAAATTTAAGACGTAGTACAAAATACATATTTCAATTTTCAATTAAAATATGAGCCGTTTAAAACCCAAGTGCGGGACCAATGTTTGCTGTTGGCGTAAATTAAAACCAATATTTGTACCTTTTCAACATAATTGGCAATCTATATGCCATCTATATATCTACTATATTCACGCATGCAAGTACAATAAATATTGTCAGGACTATGCAATAAACAAACCTAACTGTATTTTTTCTAGGTTTTTCTTTTAAATATACACTTACAGAATTATTACTTAACATAATATGCGTATGAATTTTGTGCATATATGTTTTTGATATGATAATAAATACGTAAATAATTAAGTAATAAAAACGTGTCAGTTTATGGCTTGCTTGTCTTTTTCTTTTGACGTCAATATCATTTGAAAAATACAAATCAAATAAAGGTTAAGTTGTTCCCCAGGCTTTACTTGTAATCCGGTCAATTTCACATCAACGAAATAGTCTCGAGAATCTCTCCGAATAGTCCTTAGGAGATAAATTAGAATTTAAGACGTATCCATTACAATAATATATAAGCAGAAAATATTTTTACATATTAAATAAAATAAAATATGTGTATACTTATAGACAATGACAAATATATAATAATTAGAATACATTTGTTGTGAATACACAAGTCTCGTGATTGCATGTCGCACAGTAAAATATATTAAATTCCATCGAAAGGAAATTTAAAATAAAGCTTGATTAAAATCTAACATAATATATATCGAGGATAAAATAATAAAAATGTCACATCAAAAAAATAAAACCTCTCTTTTGTAGAGACAAAAACAAATAATTCTATTTTGAAATGTATTTTTTTATTTTATCACATATTTCGTAAACAAGAAATATGTATATATCACAGCAGCGCAAATATGTAATAACAATAATTGAAATCACAAAGCCAGCTTTAATAAAATGCATCAAAGGTATCTGGGCTCTGAAACAATTATACAAATATACGTGACTTTCGCAGTAGCACCAGAAATCGTGTTAACAAATAAGAAGCGGTAGCGATAACCGAAGTAGATAATAGGAGCGGGTTTCGAATGAAAGTTTATTGAAACTTATTTTAAAGGAACACTTCAATTTAGTTTCGTATCGACTTCTCGAAATAATAAGTTATAACTTGAGACAACACTCACTGTTTTAATATTGCGTAAACAAGCTAGGTGAAAACATAAGATGTTTATTACCTGAAATAAAAAAGTGTAAATAGATAGTATAGAGCATTACTTGCTACTTTAAGGACACTGCAACTACAAAATTATCGAGAGGTAGGGTCACGTGGAGTGTAAATTGCTGCACAGAAATTTGTGTCTCTATTGTGTATTGCTTGTAAAGTTAGGTGCCTAATAAATATATGAATAACGGATAGTCATACTTTCTCTGTCTATACCAGTTAGGATAGGTTAGATGTATTACTTGTAAATTTAGGTGACCAATAAATATATGAATAACGGATAGTCATACTTTCTCTGTCTATACCGATTAGGTCGAAGAGATGTTATTTCTTATAAGTTTATTCCTTCAGCCAATCAAGATAAAATTATTTATGATAATGATAACTGGTCTATGTTCTCTTATAACTTCGACCACAAATTCACAAAAAAGCAGGTCGTAACTTTTTCAATATAGGCAACAACTATATACGCAACATGAAAAATGTCCGATAAGCGTCTTCCATGAAATGCAGTACATACATTTTTTTCAATCAAATGACCTTACTGTTACATATTGCAATGACAAACGTACAGAGGGGCGAATTTTTTGATGAGCCTAGTGAATTATTAATTAGAAGTTAAGTGACCGCCGATTCTAAAAACAATATGTAATAAGAAATGTTTTAAATGAGGTGCAAGTTATTATGCAAAAAGGAAAGGATCATTTTTGAAGGAAATTGGACCTACGGGTACCTATTATTATTATTATTGATTTATTATTATAACTCTAACATATTTAGGTCTATTATGAATCGAAAAAATAATTCGATATATTTAGATATTTTGCGACACAGTTAACAGTACTGGAGAGAGAAATAGAAAAGAAAGAGATCGCTAAGTATCTTACTCGTTGTGTTTCAACGACCTTAATATATTTTAAAACAATAAGATTTATTTTTATAAGTGTCGTTCATAATTAATGCGAAAATAAAAGACTTTAAAATTTAAAGCTCAAAATTAAAATGTAATTGGGTCGCTTACTTCACGGAATATTAGAATCGAAATCATAATATACAATAATTTGGTCTTTTAAAATATGGTAAAGGGGTAATAAAATTGAATTTAATAAAGTTTTAATTCTCATAAATCCGTATAAATTACAAACCTGCCTGATGACAAAGTAACATTACAAAACATTACCGTGTAATATATATATATGTGTGTGTGTGTGTGTGTGTGTGTGTGTGTGTGTGTGTGTGTGTGTGTGTGTGTGTGTGTGTGTG
>DWLR01001658.1:0-17483 GCA_018246295.1 Papilio alexanor hazarajatica
AAAATACAAAATAAACATAATTAAGTTTACTAGATTTATAAATTATTTAAGTTAAATTGGGATACAATTAATTAATAATACTAGATATATTCATGTTAATTTTATGTAATTTATATCTTAAATTTCGTTTGTAACTTTATAAATCCTTTTAAGTAATTTTAAGCGGTTCCTCTCGATGAGGCGCAGCCTATTTTGAGGATCATTAGAAATTCCTGTACTGTTATATTTTTATTACCATAATAGAAGTGAACATTTTTGGTGATATTTTGTGTAAAACAAATAAAATAAATAAATAATGACAATAACATACAAACCGCTTGTCTTTATCCATTTGTCGTCGATACGAATATACCTCGTTTTCGAAAATAAAAAGAAAAACGAGCGATTTGAATCTTCGTTTATTGTGCACACAGTAAAGTTAGAAAGGATTGGAATAGTTAGCTAACGTCATATTTTCGATAGATTATAACGTGCGTACAATTTAGAGTGAGTAACATTAAAGCGTACCGATAAGATATAATTACATTACGAGATCTGTCTTCCGCTTCTATTAAAATATAACCACCAATAACGATATGGCTATATATTTGAATCATTTATAATCGTGGTGAACATTCATCATTTTAATCAGTTGGACCATTGTCAATAACAAATTACATCAGCTCAGCTATTTAAAATTGAACCGACTATATCCTTGATACCAATTTAACACAAAAAAAATATATATTCCCAATTAATTTCAATTTAGACGTCTTACCAATTTCCGTGTAAACGTTGTCCTTTTCTCATTAAATTCCCTCCTTCGTATAATTTAAGGAATGATATACTCATAAACGTGTCTTCACATGATATTATTTATATTCAGCAAAATATATTTTATCACGAATACGTCGTTCATGAACTTCAAAGGAATTGATCTGAAAGGGACTGATGTTTAATATGTGATGTTTTTGTAGTTATTTTTTTATTAATATCTTTGTTTTTTGAAGTAAATATTAATCTGCAGTCGTGTCTGTTTTTTTTTCTCAATTGATCTATGTTCAAATTCAAGTAAGTAATCGTTAATGAATTGAATTAGTTTAATAATAATTTGTTACGTAGTTGAGGAAATTTAAAATGTATAGTGATTATGATAGATGTTCTAATACTAAAACCTCTTCGCCCAGACAAAATTCCCTCTTGTCGTGACCACGTGACGATCGAAAATAAAACACTATTGGCGATCAAAGCCCTTGCGAGAATTATTGGCCAATACACATTCCCGACCGACATGTGATGACGTCACGGCTATTTCAACGATTCACGGACGTCAATGGCGCGTTGACGTGACGTTAGACCGGCCACAGACGACGACGACGACGTCCTTCTGCATTGCTATGCAGGTGTCGCATTACAGTGACGTCCAATTTCGAGGTTAGATTGACGTCGCAACGTCAAGAAAGATACAACAAGCTTCTTGTATCTTTCATCAATGAATATAGCACATCGACCTTTGATAAGAGTTTTCAGCTTTGTAAAGCGTTATCTCTATAACACACTAGTAAGAGAAATTAAATTAAATCATCAAAAATACGGTTTACAAAAGCGTTCGAAACTTTTGTAATGCAGGAAACTTGAGAAATGAGTTTCTGTTCCAATAAGAATAAGACTTGTAAACTTTTTAAGTTATTATAAATTCTAAGTGAGAATCATGTTTATTCCATTTCATGTTATAGCTTGGTGACAACTTGATAGTTCATCCATGCTAAACCTTGGCAACTTGGCAAACGCGATCGGAGATTAGACGATCTAAATGTGAACTCGACTGAGAAATTTTCTGCTTACGACGTTCAATTTAAAATACAGATCGACTGCATGGATATAAAAACATACATTGTAAATAAAATGAGGTTAACATAACTTGCTTAAAAAAAATTAAAGACTATCGTAATTTGATTTTTTAATTATATAATAATGTTGTGTTGCTCCTATATTATATCTGTATTTTTTAGATTTCCATCCTCCCTTTAATTCGATGACTCGAAATATGCAAGTTAACCTAACCACTCGGTTAGTGCTATAAGAAAACTAAATGTGCCCCGCGGTTTTACCTGCTTGATTTTAATAGCCTTTTATAATTGGACTGCCAAATACAAAAAAGCATTCATCTAATCTGATTGGTAGATTCTAATATTCTTAGAATTAGCGCAAACAATTTGAAATAAAATTATATATATTTGGTACCTATGCAAAAATTATACATACGATTTTCACAGAAGCATAATTGTAGCTACGGAAATCCAGAGTGATGGTCTGAGATGTTGCATTGTAGATTTTAACTGAACCCTTAAGGTCCAACCATGGTTCGATGTCATGAAATAGCGTAGTAGCCAAGCATACTTGCGTAATGGCAAATAATCAATTTCGCAACATGTTAATGCGCTGAAAACGTGTAATTTTCATACGATGGCGTTATGAATAATTATAATTTATTAAAAGTCCTTTTGTGTTTTGTCACACGAGTATGGGTAAGTATGTAATACAATTTATTTCGTGCCAATTTTAACTTACTGAGGTTTCAACCGCAAACACGATATTCCGCTAAAATTCGACGAAACTATACTTTTAATATGTGACAGCTTGAATAGTAAGTACAGATTTCCTTTGGAATATTTTATAATACTAGCTCCAGTACAGTCATATATACACCGTACAAATATATGATATCACTCTGAGAAAAATCATTTCGAATTCGTCAAAATCGTATATACATTTTATTTTCAATACAAATGCTTCAGCGATACTCTGTTGTTTTATTCCATCATTTTTATTTGATCACGGCGCGTGAGTCAGAAAACAATTCTATTTCGTAACCCTTCTCCTATCAGTTGTACAGCAGGGAAGGTATGATCCCGGATTTCATTTTCTGCGATTTGTCCGATATTTCCTCGAAGTTGAGAGCTCAATTGTACGATGTTATTCAAAGTTATTGCGATTCGTATTTGTGTTCGGGTTATTTTTCTTACCATGTCATTATGGAGACATTATTGTAGAGAAAACAATTGAGATATGTTTTACTAATACGAATAAAAGCATAGAATATTATTAATGTAGTATGTTTATTTTTGTTGATGGAGACGTATAAACAAGTGGTCAACTTAATTTTATGTGCTAGCCTTATTGTGCACTAGCCATCAATTAAAGGAGATTTCCTGTTGGTTTCAATGTCTAGCTAAGTACATGTCCAAGAGTCTATTATTGCATAATATCTGTCGTATATTTTTAAATTGATATCAAAATTAAACAAATATTATTTAATTAAAATTAGTTTGTATTAGTAGCAACCAATACAAAAATCCCCCCAATGATGCGACCGATGGGGGAGGCCTGTGTCCAGCAGTGGACGATCATAGGCTGAGATGGATGGTGATGGTGGCAACCAACATTAAAAAAAAAACTTCGAGTTATATACGTGTGAAATACATCTGTAATAGCATTTATTCCAAGCGATTTTATGACGTATCAATTTTTATTACACTTCTTCCGCAATTATTCCTGCCATGAAATCTTATCGGACCCGAAGGAGCGGCGGGTTGTATGAAATGTTGCATATTCATAGCGCAGCGCTCGTGCTATAGCAAGTGCTCCCGCGTTTATGATCAATAAAACGGAATCATTCTGAGCGGCTATCATGATTCAAACAAAAATCGTCCATAGTAAAATTGTAATTAAACAGCATTTTACTAATACCCATTAAGCTCTTGATTTAATTATAGACCATAATTATATAGAGTCCAATTTTTATGCATGATCAGTTGTCGCAACTTGAAAGACGGTGAGAGGATCACTTAGCAAAAGTTAAACGCAAAGTGTGATTGTAAGTGATAAAGAATTTAACAGTTGGAAACTAACTAGTTTATAACTTTGATCCTATCGGCTCACAGCCGCTGAATAACGTCCACTGCACCGAGTGGTAGGAGATTACGTCGGCACACAACTTTGAACTATTTTACCGTTTCACTGGTCATTGTCTAGTTGAAACTTTTAAAGTTAAGACTATAATTTTTAACACATGTATTAACAGAGAAAAGTTTAGTATCACTACTAGCACTCAAATAATAATTAATATAATTAGTAACTTAACTACAGATTAAAATTTATTACAACAACATATAATAAGCGACAATAAATATTGCATATACTTTTTGGAAATCTATTTTGGTTTTGTAGAGCGTTATCTCTTTCGCACAGTACCAATGTGTTTATAGTACTTTGTATTACAGAGAGAATGCTCTAAGAAGTTGAAATTTTATCATATTGCAAAGTTCCATGTGCAATATTTATGGGCGTGTACTATATATCCTAGATGTGGGCCGAGCTTCGTTCTGCGATGTCATCTTTAGATCGTTTTTTTTTTGAAAAACATAATATTTAGAATTTGAATAATGCAATTACACATCTAAAATGTTTAATTATGATATGACTATACATTCCGATCTTAAACAGACGAACTTCACATTTGGTTGGTGATTTATGTATAGGTTTAAGAATTAATTTCTTTATCATTTGTCTTTGAATAAAATAAAATGCAAAATAAGTTTATCATCCATCCAAGTCATGCCTCCCTCAAACTTACCGGAGTTTTTAAAATGCTTGGTTTACTCCCGATACCATGCCGATATTTAAATATTCTCTTTGAAGATGTCTTTAATACATAAAAAGTAAAAAAAATCGACTCAGCGATTCAATGATTCACGATGAAAATATTAACGCTTCGTATATAGATTTAGAAAGCAAACTAAAGACGATACAGCTTCCACTGAAATTTCGTCTTTAAGAGTAATACGCATAGAGTTTAGTGTTCCTTTTGTAGTGATAATACGGAAGCAAGTGCAAGTGGTAAGTCCGAAAATATACTACAAGTGAATTTTAACTGAGCAAAATTTAATGTAACTTGAACCTTATGACAAAAGCATAAAGTTCACAATAATTATCGACCATATACGTGACCACAGAATATTTCAAGTGGGATGCGCACTGCATATGAAAATATTTGTGGCTCAACGAAAACAAATTCCCTTTATGAAAGCAATGTTAACGCTGCATATATTTGAACTAACTTCATGCATTTTCATATTTAGTCGAAAGATTTATTTTTGTTGGTACTTAGAATCCGATAGCTGGTTCGAACACAAGGTTGTACTAATTTGTTTCGAATTTAACAAATAAAACATATCCTTAACTAGTTTATTATTCGGAAGCTTTTTTCTTTACTCAATAATTTTGTTAATAACTAATTTAATATCCAAATAATATGTTATGTTTTAAATTATTTAATATTATTAATGTTTAATTTGCAATGTTCACAAAATCACTTCATGATCTACTTTCAAACTCGCTTCCGATAACCAAGAGTTTGTATAATAATAATAAGATATCGACATACTCTTAAATAAACACGATCTAGTCATTTTATATACATGTTTATTACTTTTATAAACATCCAAAATACAATACGTTTAATCATATATATTTTTAAAGCTTTTTAACAATAACTATATAAAAAAACGAACTCCCAACATACTAAATGTATTTATGCATATGAACATATTATGTGAATACGTAAAATACGTAATAAAAAGCAACTTTTACGAAAGAAAGTTTTTACGAGATTTCGTTAAGTATCGAGACATTCAATATCAACGCAAGCGTAAACTTGATAAATATAGATGAATCGAAAACATCAAAGAATTTGCAATCCGAACACCCTGCCGAATACTATAGTGTTACAAACGGCAGAACTTTTATGTTATTTTTTGTTATCAAATTAAAAAGCAAATCCCAAAGGCTAATAATCTCCGGTAAAGTACACCTGTAATTTCTAATTTTATCTTTGTGCACAAATAAGGGTCGTTAGGGACCCCTAATATACATCATTGTTAACTGGCAAAGAGCTTAAAACAAAGATATTACGGAGGGGAATAAAACGAAGGTACTAAAACCGCTCCATACTTAACTTACCGTCTGTAATGGCTCTCCTGAGAACCGAGATCCGACCCGCTTAGGGATCCCGAAATATCGAGTTCCTTTTGCACAGCCCTAATCGCTATGGTTGTTCATACGTAAATCGAGTGATTTAAAACCGACTTAAAAAACGGAATGGAGGTCCTGAATTCGGTTGTACTTTTTTATATTTGCTACCGCAGAACTTCGTATTTTCTTTAAATAAATGGGCATTCGCAAATGGGACTTCCATTTATTTTTGTCATGTCAATGTGATTTTGGGGTTTCAAAAATATATACAGAAAATGTTCATATTGGCAGACTTAAAACAAGCCCTATTTAAATTTGATGGATTTGTAACGAGACGTATCATGGCTATAAATGACTTATAAATAAAACTAGGTGTTATCAACGGTTTTGCACGCGTTCATTTCTTATTTTCCTAGCGGATTCTTTTGTTGATTTGCTGATTCTGTGTATATTAATTTCGATTATAAAAGTTATTATTGTCAACATTACGATGGCAACGAATACTGTAAATGAAGTTTTTTCTATTTCTTTTCCCTAAAAAAAGGGAAGAAATCGATTTTATTTTGAAACAAAAAGAAAGTTAAAGGATTATTTTTAATGATATTTTTATAAAGCCAGCAAAAGTTATATACTATTTGTATAAATTGACATAAAATGAGCACATTACTACCTTGATGGGTCGCATTAAACATAAATACAACTTATTGCTGTGTAATAAATACTCTTTACAAGGCCAATAGTTTTAATAACTTATGCTGTTATAGTTAAAGAATAGTCATTTTTATAGTTAGATAACTAACGTAGTTATTACAATGACAATATAAATTAAAAGACCTTTACTGAAACTATACTTGTCATACTTATATTTCACCTTAAATAAGGTGACAACCCTATATCTCCGGCCGCACCCAGGCCAAACGCGGTGTACGGTACGGTTCGTTGGCCGCCGGCATCTCAACTATATCTATTCGTAACATGTAATCACTACATACTTTCAATGCGTTCACTCTACGTCTGTTTACAACCGCTTATGAAATATTTATAAATACTCGATTGGTAACAACAAATTTTATTATACGAGCAGTGACACTCAACATTATATGGTTGCTCTGAATCGTCGTAAAATTTTAAAATTTTTACTGAATTATAATATTTATTGGTAGAAAAAGCTACAATTACTACCTGCTTAATTGCTACCACTGTTAACAAGCTATTATATTGTTATTATTTTTATACGTCAAACTGTAAACGATTGTTTTCATTAATGTCCTCGTTACAAATTTAATATACTATTTGTATGAAGTAATTTGTTAGGAAAATCTAGATTATCGATTTCTAGTGGCCAGATATAAATAACTATGAGAATAAGATTTATCTGATGATTTTTTATTTTTGGAACATATATTTGTCTGTTCTATTTTATGAAAGTTAACCGATACATAATTTTTTTGTTAAAAAGAACTGTTTTTACTGAACTGAAGAATTACTGGATAAACGTTTTGCTGGCAATTTAACGAAGCCGGAGTTAAAATGGCATTGTTTTTTCTCCCGGTCCAAGTTGCTTCCTCGGCTGTAATAATATCGTTTCTAACCACAGTTTGGTAAACCTCAAAACTTTTCAGCCTCATAAATTCAAATCCGTTCTCTGATTTACATCTTTGCAAACTTCTAATGAGAGAGCCAATAAAGAAGTGAATTTGTTTCTTTTTCTTTTAACATTTCCTTTATGGTCTTTTTTTTGCTTTGTTTTATTTGAATTTGCATTTGGGCTATCTAAGGCGTGTTATTTCTTGTCTTATTAATTTGTATTATCATTTCGCAACATACTGTATTCATAAAGTATCTGTATAAATATTTCGCTGATATGCTGCTTTTGTCAATATTATTCTTGGCAATATCTTTGACACTATCTTGCAGTGATGCAACTCATCGTAGGTACGAAACAGACTTACGGCCCAAGTTTGGTCCAGTTTGGCCCAAGGTCTCCAGACCACAATTGATCTTATTAAAACAAAATTCAAAAGGATTAAGGCTGCTTACTGTTTAAAGATTTTTTTCTCATAAGAATCTTTTCTATATATTTTTATTTTTGTAATATTTATTATGCATATAAAAACATTTACTTTGTTTTTTTACACAACATTTTAATCGGGAATTCGAGATTTGAATATTATCTCTATCAATTAATTCACGCGTATACTTTGTTGATAGTTTTTTTTTCTAAAAAAATATCATGACACCTGTTTTTAACCGACTTCAAAAAGGGAGGAGGTTCTCAACTCGCTCGTATTTTTTTTATCTTTCATCATCATTACCATCTTATGCTATGGTCGTCCACTGCTGGACGTAGACCTCCCCTATTGATCGGTCCACAAAAATCGGTCCTCCGCCCTCATCCAGTGCACTCCCGCAACCTTGACCAGATCACTTTCGGTTGTTTTTTATGTTTATTGCCTCAGAATTACGTCATTTATGAACCGATTTTAAATTTTCGGAAAGGGGACATTTATAAGTTCTGAAAACATACCGAAAATTGACATATTGGTAGACTTAAGACTAGCCCTGTTTCGGTTAAATATATTTGTGATGAGACGTACCGTGGCTATAAATTACTTATAAATAAAACTAGGCATTGCTCGCGGCTTCACGTGCGTTCATTTTTTATTTTCTAGGCCGCTATTTGTAATATGATTCCGCGTGTTTTAATTTCAACGTTACCAGGGCAATCGATAATGAGGCAACCTATAATGAATTTTTATTTCGGTTTCTTATACCTGATTTTTTTTTTAAATAACTTTACAAATTTGAAGTTGGTTTTGTTTTTCTTAAAAACGTTAAAATATTATTTCAGCCTTGACATGATTGTACACGTCACATCAATCAGCTTTAGGTATACGTTTTATTTAATTATCTTAACGATAGTGGAAACAGGTAATTAATCAATCTAGATTATAATTATCAATTTAATTTTAAACATTTAGCATTGACAGAAACTGTATTTTAATCAACAGATAAGTAATTTGTACACTATGTGTTCAAATAGATTATTTTTTTTATGATTAGCAGAAGCAACACCTTTTTAAGCTGTCACTAGCGCCGAAAGATAGTGTGCTTTAACTTTGACTTTTTTTTTAAATTTTATTAAAACAATGAATCGCGGTGCAAACGGATGATCAAGCGGTATTCGTCAACATTCACAGCAATCATAAGGGCTATGGATATGTCTTTATGTAGGAATGTATGTAGTATGTGCCATAGGCGTCTGCAACAAGCTAATGAGGGAAAACAAGAAAAGAATCCCTTTATTATCCATACTCTACCTCAGACAAATCTTTTTCCGAGGATTTCTGGGAAAGGGGACTGGAATTATGTCCCCAGCACTAGGATATGTGTACTCCACGCCTGTATTCTGTGAGGTCGTGGTTTTTTACTGGTCGAGCCGGCCCTGCAGTGCAATAGATCTTGCGGGCTCCACCGCTGTGAAAACTTATCAGACGAAGCGCGGATCCTTACGATCCTTATATTCTGTAAGAGCGTACTTCTCCGATCGAATCGTGTAACGATTTGCGAATGGATTTCGATTTCCCTAAACCAATCGAATTAAAAAACTGCTGCAATTTTTTTATTTGTTTTTTTTTATAAGAGCAGTGTTCATTGATAATTTTTTCGGGTAAAGGTTGTCTCGCTTTCGCCGTATCGTGTGATTGTTAATTTACCTTCGGCACGTTGGCTAATTATTCACATCCTGTCTGTTAATTAACGAGTTAAAACCCGTTGCCGCTCGTTATAATTTGAAATTATTTTAGTTCTTTATTAACCCCAATTTTTTTTATCTACAACCTTATATTTGATATCGCGTGCAATTTAATTTCGTGGCATATATTTTTGCCCGACTGACGGTAGCCTGAACGGCTTGTCCGATTTTGAAGAGTGAAGTGGTTCCAACACACACACGAAGTATTCGATTCGAATACTTCGTGTGTATTGGTCTGGTTTGTCGGTTTTTCAAATTAACCATTGCTTATTGACTGACCTGTTGGCGCAGTGGTAAGATACTTGCCTCTTACGCCATAGGTTGTGGGTTCGATTCCCACCCAGGACAAACATTTGTGTGCATGAACATGTCTGTTTGTCTTGTGTCTGGGTGTAATTATCTATATATGTATATATTTACAAAAAAGAAAAGTATCAATATGTGTAGTATATCAGTTGTCTGGTTTCCATAGCACAAGCTCTGCTTAGTTTGGGATCAGATGGCCATGTGTGAATAATGTCCTGGAATTGGAATTGGAATTTAACAGCGTGTACACACTCAGCGCTTCGAACCGTGCGCTTTTAATCACCTACGTTTAGCAGTGAATTGGTTGATGATGATAATAAGTTGATTAAAAACTAAAAAAACTAGTTGTTCAAACTTTAATAACTTTTGCTTTGCTTCTGTAAATACTGCAGCTAGCAGAGCTGTCTGTTTCACCTACCATGAACGTGACGTCACTCGGGCACAGTGATACGGGACTCTCTCCAATTTTATCTGTCTCTGCGAAATAGATTAATTGGCTCCAGACGCTCCAATACAAATACCTATGCTTTGATACTCGAAAATTCGAGCTTATTTTAACGATCTTTTTTTTGGTTTGTGTTTGGCTTTCACACTTTAGTGTATTTAGCCACTGACAAGTTCAAAACTCGGAAACCAAATCGCGCAATGGAAAAGCGCGGGAACTTTCGAAGTAGACGGGAGCGCTTCTCGACCTCTTGAGTACCTTATGAATAATTAAAATAAAATATTTCAAGAGGTCGAAAAACACTCCCGCCTAATTCGAAAGTTCCCGCGCTCTTCTAACGAGCCAAAATAACGAAAGATCTATTATTTACCACAAAACATTGAAATAATAGGGCGGATGGTCTGATCAAGGTTGCAGGAGTGCACTGAATGAGGGCAGGGGAGCTATGTGGCGATCGATGGGAGAGACATACGTCCAGCTGTGATGGAAATAGGTTAAACGATGACGGCAAAGATTTGAATCTTGTCTGAGATTAACTTGTCTTAGTTCTATTAGCATGATAAATTTTTACGTAATTTCTTTTCATTGTGTTATTTTTATCAGGAAATTTTCCATTGTATGTATGATGTGTACTGATGATTACCTTGACAAGAAAACACATAAACACATTATATAATGTGATCAATTTTACTTTTAAAAATACACAAGCGCCGTTGACTCAGAAGCTTGATTTTTATTACTGGCGTAATTTTAACGCGTTTGCGCGTCTGCCCGGTCTCGCGTAACATCACTGTTTACCGGGCCGTTCACTCGATTTATCGATAATAAACTCGATCTGACTCCTGTTACTCTGCGAAGGGTTTAAATAATTATTTATATCGGCATTAAATTACGACCTGTAACATGTGTACATCACTACAAAGGCAGATACAATGCATATGGTTTTCGTCTGGCGGGTCAACTTGTGTTTTTAACCTTGTGCTTTGGCTCATAAAAAGAAAAAAGTCTATAGCTATCAATTCCTAAAAGTCCAAGTAAGTATATACAAAAAGCATAGAATTAAGTATATTACGTAATTATTAGCTTAGTTTAAAAATGAACAATATTACGATTAATTTAAACGAAGGACTGCTTTTTGTTTCTGTTGTCAAGCACACCTATAAATAAAACCAATCGATAAGCGTTAAACGGAATTGAAACGTCGAGCGATCGGTTTACTTCAGTGAGTGGGAGACGATGCCTTCATGGACATATGGCACTAAAATGACAAGCCATGTCAGTGACAAATATAAAAATAATGTTATTATTACCATCATTGATATAGCCAGCCATTTTACAATCAATCATTGTATTGTCTAGGTTCTAGTTCTGATACTAGACCCAGAACCCACTTTGAGCGATGTCGGCAACGTTTCCTTCCGCGCCTTTCTATCAACCATCATCTCTGCAGACATTCCTTTCTTGCCCATGTCATCTTTTACGGAATCATTCTTTTCTACTACCCATTTATATCTAAAACTGTTGTGACATAATATTCTTCCCTACTCACAACACGTATGTATCTATCATAGATATCTTTTATAACAGATATCTCTTTCTAGATTAAAATCTACTAAAATTTTAATCTAGAAAAATCCATAAACCCTCTTTTGAGTCTTAAAAGAGGAAAATAGCATTTTGGATTCACTAGGATATCAGACATAACCAAGTTACAATATATATTAAATTATTATTTTATAATAAAAGTCAAAAAATTGTATTTCAAGATTGGGCGGTAATAATTGTACATAAAATATGTATATAACTTCTGCTTTTTAACGGTGAAATAATTATAAACAGGTTTATCAAGTTATCAGTTCAGCAGATTTATAAGCGTCAAAATCTTCTATTAATTATTTTAAAATAATTGACTCCCGAATAAACTTAGATACGAGCCCCCGGTTTTATTTGGTCTATGTTTTTCGTTTCATTGTTTTTTAAATAAGTATCTATGTATAAATATAAAACACTATGTCGTGGTTAAACGTAAAATTCATAATGAAAAATGAACTAACCCACGCCCGGTGCAATATCCATTACTGCTCCACTACAGTTTACGGTTATAGATCTATTCTCGTAGTTCCTGCGTCAGACGCGGCTTCGTTGACACAAAATTATGTTTCCGCAATTAAAAATACTTTGCCTAATCATTTTTGTCTGTTACCTCATCGTGCTTTGACAACTACGAGTATTTAGGGTGAATATAAGTTTATCGGATAGTGGATAATCAATTAACAACTTTTAACAGTGGTACATCTCGGAACAACAACATCTTGTTGCACGAATGTGCCGGCTCGACTGGTGACATACCACGACCTTACAGAACAGAGGCGAGAAGCAAAAGTATTCTGCGTTTCGTCAGATGAGTGAGATGCCTCATTCAAGTCCTTTTCCCTTCATATCCTTTTCTAATAAGGAAAGGATGAGATTGGGAGAGAGTAATTGATAGGGGATGAGATGGATAGGAAAGGAAAAAAAATTTTTTTCTGTTTATCCCCTTTTCTGTCCATTAAGAATTCTGTAATTAATTTGTTTGTTGCAGATGCTTATAAGCAGCGGTCATTTAATATCAGACAAACCGCTCAATCGTTTGCCACCTAAAAAAATATCGGAAAGTTTGACGTTGATTTGAATTGCCTAGCAATACAACACATACATATATATAGTATGTTGAGATGTCTACCCTAATTTTGTGTAAAATAACTCGGAGTGAACAAAACCTTTCTAAAACAATTTTTGTGATATCAAAACAGAAACATCAAAAAAGTGCATTAAACTCAATTGTTGGCTGTTATAATTGCTCTCCGCGTGCGATTCGCGTAATTTCATACGCACAAACAATAAAACGTCCATTGTAGCGCGTGTTTGTCGGCTTGATGGTTCGCGAGTGGACATAGATTATTTTTGGAGATGGTTTTATTAATCAGAGTAGGCAAAAATATCAATTGGTTGTTGTTTTATGTTATGTGGGCAAAGTAAGTTTATTTTATAAAAAAAAAAATATATAAATGTAAACGGTTTTGAAAATATATCTTTTTAAATGACGTTTTCTTTGTCCCCAGGTCTTAGCGGTTCGAAGGCGGACCACCAGCATAGGCGCGAAGTGTTCGGTTCGAATCTGATCCCGCCGAAACCTCCCAAGACCTTCCTAACCTTGGTTTGGGAGGCCCTGCAGGACGTCACCCTCATCATCCTCGAGGTTGCCGCCGTCGTATCGCTAGGATTGAGTTTCTATAAGCCGTCCGAAGATGAGAGCGATATTGGTAAGCTCAAACTTAACTTGCACTTGATATCAAGTTCATCATATTTAAACTAACCTTCAATATGTAATAAACATCTATCTCTTATCCACTATCAATTGAAACTCTTCAACTATTCGTTGTACCGAAACCGTTTTTTACGCCCTACATACATTGAGTTTTTCGCCCGTAAATCCGACCAAAGCGAAGCCTATTTGATGACAAAAGAATTGAGTCTCGTAAAATAGCCCTCCACCTACTCTGAACTCATTATCCGAAGGAAATCGGTGGAAATTAGTTTGCGGCTTCAACCTTATCGCTCGGACTTTCTTGCCGATAGAAAAAAATGTTTTCTTGTTTACTGATACTGGAAAATATTATGTCTAAAATGGAATTTTCCTTTAAAAAAATTTCATAGATAAAAAAATGAAATGAATTTTTCACGCTGTCCCTTTTCATTTAATATTATTAAAAATTGATTTTCACTTTGAGAAAAAAAACTACACCAGCAATAATTACTTATACCTTTTTGTTCTATCAAATTGAAGATAATTCTAATACAAATGAGGTTACCTAATAAAGAATAAATTCGATATAATAAAGAAAATGCCACCTTCAAAGGCTTCATATCCTATTACGATCCCATTGTTACGTACATTTTCACGTATGAAATGATTAATTTATTCCCCTATTGTTCCCAAAAAGATAAAAGGTTTCCTTTATTTTGTAACTATGCAAGTATCTGTTGTTGCCGCTCAAGACACTACAAGAATACTAGGATTTTTTTTTTCAAAATGTTTGTGCTCCCAATTTTAAGACCAATTATGCGGAGGTTAACTACGAGTAGTATAGGATATAAATATCGTATACTTCATTTCAAATAAAATACAGAAGAACTTGCTCTATTTGAAATAAAGTACATTTGCTGATTAAGGAGATAGCTGTATTAATATATTTGTATATTTTGAACAATTATTTTCATTGCAATACATCGATATAATCGTCTAATCCATTAATGTTATGTATCTTTAGTTATTTAATTTATGGTATTTACTTATGTCTAATTTTAAACGTATCAAAATTTAAGGCTTAACATTAAGAGATTAATAATTTATTTTCTTTTTTCAATAACAACAGTAGATGATATTGGTAAGAAAATTAATTTACTTAGAGATTTTTAAACACCTACCATACTGCTAGTTTCTAAATTCTTTTTAGTCTCACTAGATTTTTTTTCCGAATTCTTCGCATTTTTTTTTATTCTATATAAACGCAACTAAATCGATATAAAATTATGTCAACATATCGTATATATTGGTGTTTTAAATATCTTTTCTGTTTTTGGTTTTATTTCGTCATGGTTTTTCGATCTAATTAACTTTTATTCTTACCGTATAAAACTATGGAAAAATGAAACGAACCGAAAGTTTGAAATTGATGTAACCGTTAATTCGCACTGACAAAACACTGACAAAGCTATGAAAGAGGTTTGCATATTTTGTCTCAATAAGTAGGAATTATGTGTGCCAAATTTGCTACTGGAGATGAACCTGATCAGCCGGTAAAGGTGGATCAAATTAATTATTCAAATCTTACCTAAAGCAGTAATGATATATTGATAGAAATTTTAAGCATTCCCACAAGTTCCCGCCTTCCATTTTCGCATTGCACATAAAAGTTAGTGAATTCTACGGATCTTTAAATATTTGAGGCCGCACTTACTGGCGCAGCATTCCCTACCAATAGTTTATTTAGCATGTTCTCTGAGGGTCCTCTAATGCGGCAATGGGGATTTATTAAAGTACTACAGTACCATAAACGACCACTAATAATTTATTTATAAACCAATTACATACATAGGTTGTTGGAAATAATCACAAATTCATCAATCTTATAATTTTAGTTTATTTTCTTTAAATCGATGTTTTCGAAAAGTATGCTTTAATAATTAATAAAAAAGGCCTCGAAAAACCATGATATTAGGGCATGTTGTTGAATTAGTTGCTTGACCTATTGAGTACACGGAAATCGTTAGCACGTCGTCGTCCACCATGATAGCGTGTTTATTTGCTTGGTAGCCTGCTAAACACGGCGATCGTATAGCTGGATGTTTGTCCATCTGTGTGTTGTTTTAGATGTTTACATTTTTATTTAATAAATAAAATAATAAACGGACTTCACTGAAACAAATTGATTCATACCGTTTGAAAATTTTTAACGGATTTTAATTAAATTTGTTTTTACAAAAAAAAAACTCCTGAAATTGATTTGTTTCTATTTTGGAAGTTTTTAAACTATTAATAAACAAACATGAATTGTTAAAATATGATTTAAAAATTAATTTAATTCGAAATTAATTAATTAAAAATAAATAACTAAAATTATATTGTGTTTATAAATAAATAAACCATTTAAATTAACTATCGATTAATAAAAAAATGTCTAACTTGAAATACATTTAGCAAGTAGTAAATAGTAATGAATCTGAATGTTTTTTTGTATGTTGATTAATTTTAAAAATACGTAAAAGTGTAATGCATATATATTCTAACAGTATTTTATTATATATATTCATATGTCATAAAATGTCCTATGTATAAATTATTAGTTATGAGTGTAAAAACATGCATCTATAGGCAGTCTGTGTGATTATATGTAAGCTACATTACATATATCTATAGTTTATTCGAACTCAAGTCCTGCCTTTAACGCGTTTTGTAATAACCAAAATATTTGCGGAAACCAACTTATCACATTACCTGTCCTTACTATAATTTCACTTTATATCACAATTTGCACTTAATTGCATTTCTGATGATTACATAAAATAGTGTAATGGCCGTCTTCTATATATAGTAACATATGTTTATAAAGTTCAGGTCTTAAGTTTGAATAAGTTATAGTTTTATCTCTGAAGGTACTAGTTTTGTTTTGTGAACTGAGAAGATAGGTTTACTGGTGATTAGGTCAGGAGATCCAACCTATACTAAACCCGTCAATAGTATTCTTGTATTTTATCAATTTAATTAATTTGTACTTAAACTCACAAAGACCACGTGCACCTTGAATTATTATAGCTCTCCTATTAGTGGCTGCCTACCCCTCTTTGACCTGACATACATGCACGAAACTCATTACATTAAATCCTATAACGCCTTCATTGTCGTATCGAGGTCAAATTGCCACGACATTGGCGTATCATAATTGAATAGCGATTCTATCTCTCGCTCACACTCAATACAACTAAGAGAGACAGGTGGCAACCCTTAACCATTCACAAGTGTACCTAATCTAAGTGAACAACGCATGGTTAATATAGTAATACGGGTGCGTAGGTATTCTGAAAATGGCCACTACTGAGGTGATAGTTACACAGTATAGTTAATTTAAATTAATAAGCTCGTCTGATTGTACCGTATGAAAACTATTTTAACCGTTCGCCGGTCCACCCGCTTAGGCTACGTGAGGTCACAATAGAATGGACATATTAAATATATACATACATACATAACCCTCCTGTCAGTCAGACAGTAATAGTCTTAGTGTTGCCAAAACAAATAGACAATGGTAACAAAGATGTTTATATATAAACTAACTCATTGAATTTCCACTTTTACTCTAATAATATAATAAATAATATATCCAAAATATTACAATTTACATATATATATATATATATATATATATA
>DWLR01001659.1:0-17481 GCA_018246295.1 Papilio alexanor hazarajatica
TTGTTTACCAGAATTCTCACATAAAGATTGAATATAGTAATTACAAGATAACACAAACACACACACACACACACACACACACACACACACACAAATACACACTCCATACACTACATAAATGTGCGCATTTCTTTAGTTGTATGTATGGATTAAAAAATTTAAATCTGTAATGGCTTTATGTAAAGTAATTATTTTAGTGTTGTAGATTTTTGTAAAAAAATAAGTAAAACAAACATCTTGGCTTTATTGCATGCATTTTTTACAGTTGCGGCTGATAACGAGGATGAAATGCATTTTGCACTGACATCTATTTTTTTGCACTTAAAATGATACAGCGCTGCATAAAACAGTGTATCGATATTTGATTATTACACCATTGAATTAAGATTTATTAAATAGATTTATGTATCATATCATAGATGTATGTGTACTTCTTTTTTTAATAGAAAAAAGTGGCACTCGAGCAAGCAGTATTACTGATATTAAGATACCGCTACTCAGAGGAACTAGCCAATAATCAAATGAGTTGCAGATGCGTTAACTACATGACATAGACAGAGGTGGGAAAATTTAAGAAAAAAAGGACATTTCCTTTTGGTATCTTTTCGACCGTTACATCATCTTCCCCTTCCCATATTTTTCTAATTAGAAAAGAGAAGAGAAAGAGGACCAAAATTAGAACAGCGAAATTTCACTCATCATACGAAACGTATATAGTATTTATAGTCTATATTTATAGTTTTGTGTTCTCTTGTATGCACTCTGTGCGGAGAATTGTACCCAAATTCTAGCATTAAAAATCAGTTCCAACTTGCAAGCATTGTTTTATTACATGGTGACAGCGGTGCTAAATAAAAATAGGTTTTAATTAGACATTTAGTGATATAAAATATTTTAGTGTCATATTTATCGTTATACTATCGATATAGAAATGGAACACGCAAGACCGCCGACTGAATTAATGTTAGAAGGTGGACCAGCGAGTCAGGCCGAGGTGTGGCGCAAATGTATTCGTCAATTTACGATATTTTTAAAAGCACCTGGTATTCATAAGGAGACCACATCGCTGGTCTCCTTATGAATACCAGATGCAAGTTTACTAATTAATCTAATTGGAACCGAAGGGTACGATATTTATTCGACATTCAGATTCACAAAGGAAGAGGATCGCGACCACATAACAATACTAGTCAAGAAATTTAACGAACATTTTGCCGCGAAGCCGAACATTACTATGGCACGTTTTAAATTCTTTACAATAAATCAAGACAAAGGCGAAACTGTCGATGAGTACGTAACCGCGCTCGTATTTTGTAATCGAAAAAAATGGTAAGACTTATAGACGAAACAGACGTAACTTACAAAAATTATATGAGTATCCCTCTCCCCTTATTCCGGAATCATCCACTACTTTTAATGATAAAAAGGGGATGAATGATGATGAAAATATGCTTGCTTCAAAAAATAGCGAGGATCAGGAGGTGTGTAGAAATGATGATGTGTGTATGCAGCCGGATGCGAGCGAGGAAGCGGCATCTGTATTGCCACTACCTGGGGCTGCTCGTTCGGTTAGAAACGCTGCGAAAATAGTCCGTGATAGGGTCGCCAAATTAAAATAAAATAAGTATTAGTGTTTATCTTTATAAGATAGCAATTGCCATGTTCGTAAAGTTATCTTAGTTTTATGCTGTATACTTTTTATTTTTTTCATTATAATTTTAAATTGTGTTGTTTTTCTATCTTTATTTTTGTAAGGGGAAGATGTTGTATAGTATTTATAGTCTATATTCATAGTTTTGTGTTATCTCTTGTATGCGCTCTGTGCGGAGAATTGTACCCACATTCTAGCATTAAAAATCAGTTCCAACTCGCAAGCATAGTTTTATTACAGAGAGCTTCTACTTTACTCCTGTCTTTGTACTTCCACGATTCATCTGATGAATAAAGTGATGGAGGCCCCATCTTTTCCACAACTTAGCTTTTTTAACCACTCTAACCTACAGGGGCTAAAAGGGCTGGTAACGATTTACCTTCTGGTTATCTGATGATACGTTTAAGTAATAGAGATGGCATAGCAATATACGTACTTCTTCGATTGACTTCTTCTATCAAAAATGTGTAATAATTTTTATTCACTATGATTTATGTTTAATGTTATGGTAGTCTAAACGATTCGTTTAAATATAAATTTACTGGACTGTACCCTGTGCTAACATGGCGTACCTCCGTTATCGTCCAAACATTTATGTTTACGTTGACGAGGTTTGATTGTCAAACTAAAATCAACATGTTAACTTGCCAGCCGTTTTACACAGAAATTGTTATTGATGTAAATAGAATAATATTAGATCCTTACATATGAAATTGGCGTTTTGTCGTACTGACTACTTTGATCTGAAATATCTTCTCTTTGGTTAAGAATTCCAAATTCAAATTTATAAATTAATTTAGCTGGTACATTTGAGTTTTGAAAACAGTCATTCAATTGTTTTTTCCTCATTATTTTCTAATAGTATATAATTCTAATATATTTCCTAATAGTATCACCAATTTTATTTATCAAAATATTAATTAAATATTTTGGTTCTAAATATATGTTTTAAATTGGAATTGTAACATAAAATAAAAGATCATAAGAAAGTGGCTGTCATGTTGAAAATATTTGTACGGGACTTTCAGTTTATAAATGGATGATGGTTCTTAAATACGCTTTTGTATCGTTTTGTAAGTAATAATAGTTATTTACCTAAGTACATAACTATTATTTACATAGGTAAATAAAAAAAGCGCAGCATTAAACTAATAAATGCTGCGCTGTTACAGTAGTTGTTATAATTATTTTACTTTTTGAAGTGCTGATTCTAACCCTGTTAATAGTAAGTAATAATTAATTTACATTTTTACACAAAGATTACGATAATATTTATCATCTTTGGTGACCATCTTAAACTTTATAAATACACAGGCCTCCAAACTTCCTCTACAAGCCGTTGATTTTGTTCTATGTCTCAGGTTAAGCGAAGGTGTATTAGTGATACAACTCGAGCTGATATGATATGACTTAATAATCTACCTTATGCTGTCGCCCATATTTCCTGCTTACTATAAATACATGGATAAAGCAGAACAACAAATTTATGCAGTCACTTCATTGACTTTGGACGACTATATGAGTGCATTTCAATTGAAAGGGACTCCTTTTCCTTCAGACAAGTATCGTGACAAAATATCTCTCAGCGATTGATATATAGGCATATAGTATAATAGTCTCATATAGTTCATAAAGTATAAAGTCAGAGTACTACAACCAGTCAGAGATATTATTTAAAAATCCAAAAAAATCTCAACCTCAAGATTTGTAGATAAAATTTAAAATAAAATTATCATTCACATTGATATGTGATCGTCGTTTATCATGTTATTTTCTACCTACAAATAAGCTATCGCAACGCACGTTATTACGTATTATGTCATACCTAGATCTAATACGTCGATTTACGTCGGTAAAGCATTTCCAAGCCGACTTAATCAAAGATATGTGAAAGGGGCGATGTGTTCAAGCGCTCGTCAAGTACAAACACTCTATTAAGCGCCTGCCACACTTGTGGTTCCCGGCTTAACAATGATGACAAAGTACACGACGCGAGTCTACTTACACCTGTCTAGTTGTACCTGTCAATTATATGGTATTAAAATAGATATTCCAAATATCTTGCATTAAAAAGAAGTTATTAATTATTTGAGAGTGAAAAGTAACTTGAAAAATAAATAAGATGATTACAGAGTAGTTTCACTCAAATTATTAATACGCCCAAGGGATTGCGCTACCACTAGCTTAATAAAGGTTGACTGATCTATGAAATGTTTAAACTAAGTATATCGTGGAAGTGAGAAAAAAACACATATTTCAATTATCGATAATCGGACCGAACTATGAATTTTATGTTTTCTATTATATATGTTAGCTTTTTTGCTTTTCTCAAACGGAAAATAGCAAACCGTCAGTGTTCTATTTCGTACCGACTTGGGCTCGTTTTCGTAAGATATAATGTAGCTCGATAATTGAACTTTTTTATTTGTTAGACTAGTAATTTTTTTTAGTCTATATTCTCTTCAAAGAGAAGCGCGATAATATTTGCACAGTTCTGTAGAGGCCGTTGCAAGGAAAATATGTACATATTTTATGCGTTGCTAGGCAATTTACTTTAGCTATATAGCAACAAATAACTCAAATAAATATACCATCAGCCTGTGACTTCGTCAAGTATTAGAATTAAAAGCATATTTATATAATAGTTGAAAATAAAACGGAGACATCTCCTAAAAACAATCATTAAAATCAACATTGAAACAACAATGAAAAATCATTGAAACAATAACACAGCTGAGATACCAAAAAATATGCCCCTCTTAGAGAATAATTCGCACTAAGTTGGGCCATTAACTTTTATCTCTCGAAGAGCGACGCGCCGGGAAGTAGGTTTGTGCTGGCGTGGATAAATGTTGACATATAAGTACCGAGTTGAAAATTCTATGAACTGTGGACAAATTATTTTACATGGATAAATTTGAACAGTATTTGCCCCATAGTATTGTTGACTTCAGTGCAGTCTTAGTTAAATGGTTTTTATGAAATAATTAATTAATAATTACCACGACAGACAATATTTCTTCATAACAAATTACAAATATGTAATATGAGTAACTTGTCTATGTTTTATAATTTATGATCTACTGACTGACATCGACAAATGGGAATCCCAACTAAGTTTAGTAGATTGAATAGATTTTTTACAGGGCGATTTCTGACCCCATTTATTCAAGAGCAAAAAAAGCTTAAAGAAAAAGGACAATCATGGTTGTAGCATTTGAACCAGTAGTTGGAAAACTCGTCATGCTGTAGGACAAGGAAAATGTTATATCCAACATATACGAGTAATTACCTAACTTTTCATAATCCGAACAAGAAACCATAGATCTTATTGCTATATATAACATGACTTAGCCTTAACGCCCGTAGTCCACAGGGGTAGGCAGAGATCTAGATACATCTCTCTCGCTTCCTCTACATCCATACATCATACATGCATACATGCTAACGCGTGTTATTCCTTATATGGCCTTATATTAAGATGTTATCTTAATATAAGGCTATATAAATCGTAATATCTTCGAAATCCAAGGTTTAATGCCATTCAAACTAAAATACGAATATTTCAGAATAATCCCTTCACACTTAAACTTTGCTTTAAAACGTGGCAGCTGTGTATTTATATGAAAAAAGACTGTCTCTTTTAATTATCTTAATTATTCTAAGCGGTAAATTAAATAATACGGTAAATCTGTTCCGCATAAAAGGTGAAACACAGAAATACGGGGACTTTCGTATTCAAGCCCTAAATCATGGCGAGACAAGGTTAATGGGGTTGAAGCCCCGCCGCCTGCGGCCAGTCACGTAGCTTAGGCAAAATTTAATAAATTCCATCTCTATTACAATTCTTCACAGTGCTTATGAAACTGTGTCTTGTTTACCTTTATATTTAATTTTTTGAGGGCTTTGAATAAAGAATTTGTGATAAAATTGCGTTAGGACTAAATAGGTGAGTGAAAAAATATAACTCAGACGAACGAATCATAGAGCAATGGGAATTTAAAATTATATGAGAATGTCAAGGTAAATGGTGGTAAATATATATTCATTGCCTTGTACGGTGTATTTCTTCCAGTCTGCTCTGATTTTTGATACCTTTTCTTCAATGAGACGACGAGAAAATAGAACATATGAGGAATTGATGAAATGGACAAATCACAGGCTTAACATGCGACACGAGTAAAAATTAAGAAGAAAAGTTACAAAATAATCTTAAAAAGTAAATAAAGAGAAGTATGTAAAGAAAATCTATGGCGCAGAAATGAGAATATTAAGATGGAAGTGTGTAACACGAATGGATAATGGATGTACGAGACGAATATATTAGGGCAAACCTGAAAGTAACACCATGAGTAAAAAAAAATCGAGAAAAATTTAGGAGAAAAGGATTTGGTATGGGTATATTATGAGTATGAAAGAAACGTGAAAAGGAGAATTCTAGATATGAATGTGGCGGGATAGGTCGATAGGGGTAGGCCGAAGAAAAGGTGGATGATCGCATGAAAGGTGGCATGATTAAGAAGGCAATGACAATTGAAATTACGGATGATAAATCGATGTGAAAGACGAAAATCTGCGAAATTAACGACCCCACGTAAACTGGAAAAAGGGCGACGAGATGATGATCAAAATGCATGTTGTAAGAAGGAAAGTGCGATCTCTTACAGTTGTAATAGCTTTTTTCTTTGCTTCTACTGACCATGATTATTTGGATTTGGTGAATACATTTTCTATTCCAATTTTAATACAAATATTTAAGAATATTACAATAATACAACAATCTGATACCCCTCAGTTTCTACAAGAATGCACGTGATGTTTGAGTACGTAAGAGGTCGTAGGAGAGTACGAATCCCATTCTTCCTACGATGTCGTAGTAACAATAACATAAAAATATTTTATTGGTATTTTCCTTTGTTGAACATTAAAGCTGATACCGATGGAAACATGAGATAAATGGTAAAATTTAATGTTCTATCTAAGTAGCATTTGACGTATTAAAATTAGCATGAACATTAAGGTATTATACAAATCATTCGCTATCTAAGTGCTCGCTTTTCATTAACCACGGTAATCGGGTCTCTTTATTCTAAAGACTTTAATGGACCACCCAGTGACATCGAAAAATGGCCGCACACTTAAATCGAATGCTTACTGGTCCAACCATGAATAGAGCTATTAAATTACTCTTTGAATGGCTATAGCTGCGAACGGGCTTGTGATTCTAAATGTGAATTACGTTCGTGTGTTTAATTACTGAGTGTTCACAGAATATTAACAATATTGCAGATAAGTTATAAAAATACTAGACTTATAAAACACACCCCTTTTACGATTTTATATCTGAAGACATAAAGTCAGAAACACATGTTTAAACAAGATTAAAGATCTTCCATTAATCCATTAAGATGGCAACATTTTTCGATTTTCATCTTAATAAATCAAACAATTTTGTGTGAAAAGTAAACATAAATTTCTTAATCTCAATTCACCCCGTTAGGATAACGCGACAGGTCTATTTTATTATGATACTATTCAGATAAAATGTGCTGAAAGTTAGTTTCGTAGAATTAGCGGTTCTCTTTCGACCCTACTCACAAAGTAAATCAAGCGATAACTTTCAAATTACCCTCATAGAAATTAAGCTGCCGATGAATGAATAGTAAATGTAGTTCATTTGTTACAGATCTCTGATTCGTGGTCAATGCTACAAATGATATTAATCTTGAGCGAATAATGTGTACTAGTGATGGAAACAGAAATCCAATAAGCCACTAGTTCTCTATTTATTTGTATAATATTCAATTTGTTACATTTAAAATAATAATTATTCACATTGCCTGGTGTTTAATGATTACCGCCTCGAAACATACATACATCATAACGGTTTGAAGCTATTCCTATTAAGGAATAAAACGTAACAATAACTGTAGTCTTTAAATTTATTTAGCATTAATTTAAATCAATATTATAATATGATTTTTTTTGAATGTACATTTTTCTACAATTAATAGTAAAAACGTTTTGGTGATCAAAACAAGTAAAGTAAATTTTGCGCTCATATTGTCCTTCGTATTGACGCGGCTGATAAATCCGTATAATATTCAGATGACGAGGGGATCAGTTACATCAAAGATTGGTTCAGTATCAGAATATTAACAAGGGCATTCAAAATTCCAAAATGTATCCAGCTCCTTAAATTTGATGACATTTACTAGGCTTATCTGTTTGACTTTGAATACGGCCTACGAAAACGCCTTTACTCGGACCACTTACCAGCTAATAATTTCAAAATGTTACTATGCTTTTAATTTGATAAATATGTATAAAATATAAGAGGTGTGGAAGATCTAAGATAGTAGAAGGCTACATATATTCATAAATCTTAATAACTATTAACTTTTGTTTGTTTGTAACACTTATTGGTTTTATCTTTAAATCTCGACTAAAATGTTCCTTGTTCAGTCTTTTGCTTTAAAACCTGCCAAGCATTCGAACACTGCGCTTTACTGGTTTTACTTTTTTTCTTCTTGGTTCGAATTGGTTCAAAACTTTTTTTATATAATTGGGGCGCAAACGAGCAGTTAGTCGCTTCACGATAAGTGAACCGGCGCCCATGGACATCCGCAATACCAGAGGAACTGCAGATGTGTTGCCATTCTTTAAACACGATCGGGAAGACAGTAGTGGTATTTTTTTTTACTTTCAAAACGTTTTCAAACAATGAATTTAAAACGTCCTTCGTATTTTGTAATCAATGTTATAAGAAATGTATTCTGTATAACAGAACATTTCTTGTTGTTGTTGCATCGATTAAAAACAACTGAATAGTGGTAGACTCATACAATAACTGTAGTGATTGCATTAATGTACTAACTGAACCGGGAATCAATAAGCTTGTAGAATGGCGAATTCAAATAATTGACATAAATAATTAACTGTTGCATTTTGTCATAGGGGTGGAAGCACTTCATCCTTTGTTGTTTGGCTGTCTCTTCTTACTTTTGTCAACAGTAGCAACTAGCATCAACAAGGAGACTTCCAGGAGATTCACAGTCGTTATGTACTGACTTAATTACAGTATAGGACTTCTTTATACAGTTCTGCGATCATTAAGCCAATAATTGCTATAGTGTTTTTTTTTAGCCAAGATGTCTTTCTGCTTTCATCTTATTTAAACTTCATTAAAAAATTCTTATTTAATGTTATAACATGGCTGCCAAGTTAAATGATAAACCGGTATAATTTTAATTCTACCAATTTTAATCGAATAAACATGTTACTTTAGTTCTATTTTGCTGCTAACAGCGGTAATTATAAAACAATTAGGTGATCGCGTGTAAAACGAAACTTGGAATCAGCGATGCAATTTTCTACCGTTTTGGGCAAATTTCGACGCTCTGCTAACAACATTACTTGCAAACCTTCTTAAAAGCTCAAAATTATCACGTACATTCTCACCATCTTTATATGTTTGTAGACGATTTCAAATTGATTGTCACTGATCACCCCATTCAGTTTACGGCTTAGAGAGCTTACTTATATTGATTGAATGCTTGGCACATATTGTTTTATAAATTAAAAATCAACACTGTTTATAACTAAACAAATATTTGCTAACAATATAATGTGCATTAAAGTTTATTGATTTCATTCATTGTTCTTCAATATTAATATCTTTGTTAGAAACAGACTATAATCGATCAAGTATCAAAATACGCATATAAATTGAACTCGATGTATAACATCAAAACAAATCCAAACTAACTGTGAATAAAACCTTTTATCTACCATACAGCTACCGAAACTATCCTGAAACAAAGCCGCACTCCGGTCAGCAACTGAGAAAGCGAACAAGCAAATTCGATTAAACGATTGGACTGATCCAAGTAACATGTGGGTCGATAGTTAGCCAAGGAAAAGGTCGGTAATGAAGATAAATCGTACATGTGCTGGAGGTGTTATGTTCTTTTAACTTAAATTGTGCCACATGTTGAATAGATTACGGAGTTACAATAACGTAATAAAAGGGAACAACAATAAATAAATCTGTAAAATATTTCAGTCGGCTTTTGCCTTTTAATACATATGAAATAAAGGATTTCCAATAGAAACAAACTTTGTACTTCCACCTTATTAAATGCGTCGCAATACAAATCACGTTATAGAGTTTAGTCCCATCACTGCCATTGATTTTCATCTTAATATGTAAAATATATGTAACACTTATGTCCCTAACACAGAAGGGTAGACAGAGATAAGGGATTTCCACAAGCCGTAATCCTGGCATATATGTATCTTTGGCTTCTGCATACATCTATACCAACAAATGTTTGTCGGTTAGTACTCCTTTAGGATTTCATTAAATAAAACGTTTTTCTGGGTCGTCCTCTACCAACACTGCCGTTCTCTTTTGCAACACAGATTTGTCTTGTCAATTTTTCTTCATTCATTCTTTCAACATGCCCGAACCACCGAAGAATATCTTTATTTATTCTAATTGAAAAGTAGTCAAATAAAAATATTGATATTTTTTTAGAGAATACAAATGATATTAATGATGAAAATATATAATTGTGTTTTATCTTTATAAATTTCGAAACAAGATATTCCTTTTCTCTAAACAAAAAAGATCTTGTGTCGTTATTCGTTATTTTTTAATAAAGTACATTATTCAAATATTTTTTTGTTTCTGTACTTTGACTCCCCGAGGGACTTTATTACAACATTACATACATTGGCAAGAACATTATTTTTGCCTTTTTTCTTCATCTCGTACTCATAGTGTTAAATTTTAATTTAAGATAAATTAGAACTTCTATGTTAATTTATATGTATAATGTTAGCCTGTTAACTTAAGAGAATTAATAAAAGAAATATAAAGCCGAAGTTAAAATCATATTTTTTCACTACAATCAATAACATTAATAAATAGAATAATTTATAAAATATAACGGATGGATTGTGCCGCAGACTGTACTTTCATTGTAACAAAATCAAGTGCGTTATAATCCGTATCTTTAAAAAAATGTATGTAATGTACCTACATAAGCTGTTGAGAAAATGTAGGGCCTAAAATCTCATCAAGATTTATAGGCCCTAAGAGAACATACACTATATCTATATTATATCCGAATGAAATAAATAAAAAAAATATGAAAAGGAATAAATAATTCCTGGAAATTGTAATTAAATTTCATTCTTAGTATTGTATTTATAGTGTAACTGGAAATGAAGTCCTTAACTATAGGAAAGTTCACAGAACCTATTTTATGAAATCAATTAGTTTTTTTTTGTTCTGTTACATTTTGATACATTTTTTTTAAATTACTTTTCTTAATAGAACACTTCTGGGAAAGGATGGTAGCATCCACCCAGATTATTTTAAGCCACAAGTTTGAACGCTTTTTATATTTAGCCTGGAGTACTGTCCTATATTTAAATGTCTACCTTCTTCAGGCATTACTATTTAACCTTGGTTCTGTTGCAAATCACATTGATCAAATTATGAAACCAGGTGTATGGTAAAGCCAATCCCTTGGCAAATGGCAATTACCATTGAGTTATAAGTTATTGACGTTCAATTTTAATTTACCATTCCTAGCTCAAAATTAAGAATAAAGGATACATTAAATTTCATGTACGTCTTGTCCTTGACGTGACCAAACAGTGTCTCGTATTTCTAGCGCAATGTTTTATGCAGTTGTTTACTCAAATAATGAAGAAAGACTGGTGTTACTCGACTGGACTGGTTTGATGAAGATTTAATATATTGTAGTGGCAAACTACTCCCCTTTCAATTCAAAATTAAAATTTACATTACAAAGAAAAAATATGTTGTTTAAACAACCAGTTCTTATACTTATCTCATTCTTCTGATATCTTATATCTTGACTAACTATATTCCTTTCTAATGACAGGCAGTGCATCTGCAGTTCCTCTGGTGTTGTGTATGTTCATGGGCAGTGGTCAAGTAACTTAACGTGATCCGTTGCTTGTTTTCCCCCTTATCTAATACGAAATAATAAAAAAACATTTGCATAAAATAAAACAAATATTAGTGATAAAAATAATCTGTTTCAAAATAAAATACCTAACGACATGTATTATGAAAGTCACAATATCGATCATGCTGTTTTAGAAAGAAAGTGAAGGAGCGTTTAATATATAAGAGCATTAGTACTTCGAGAATCCAGTTGAGGAACTCAGATTGAATTTTTATTGGTACGAAATTGAATGGTAAATGCGAATGAAGACACGTGGAAGAGAAATTTACTTTCTTTTAAATGGAATCCTGAAGTTGTTTACCCGTCGCGTTACTTAAATTTAAATATGCCGTTTCTGATAATATTTTTGTGATGTACTTATAAAAGTGTCCGAAAAATCTGAGCTCATTTCGATTGTTGCTCTGTATACCTTTTATGGCTGCCTCGTAAAAAGCATGTAAGGATAAGTGATGTAAAAACAACAAAACAAACCTTTTTTACATCACTTAGAGTCAAAAAGTATACCTACTTATGCAGACAAGTTTAATGTGACATTGTTTTAAAGTTTAAGTATGACTTAACAATATGAACTTGTTTGTAGAGCAGTGCCATATAAAAATATTTGAGGTGGCCGTTGGCCATGAGGAGAAGGACCATTTCTAATGACCTTCCATTAGAAATGTTACAGCTTAATGTGTGATGACATAACTATCTTTATCGTGTATATTTTTGCTTTAAATTATTATTTATAAAATAAAAATGTTTCTCCCAATTCTAGTCCTCCTCACCTTCCCGGCTAATTCTAATAAGGAATGGATGGGTAGATGAAGCGGATTTGACAGAGGGGGAGGGTGATGGATGAGAAAATGAGTTATGAGAAAATGAGTTATTAGAATTATTCTTCTTTTCTTTTTGCCCCTCCTCCATCCATTAAAGGTAGACGTTTGAAACTGAGCTTGTTTTAAATGCCTATTGGTAACGGTCATTTGTTGTCAGGAGGCAGCTTGGTTGTTTGCCAACTTTTATTTTAAACAAAATATAGCAGTATCTTAACAAAAATATTCACTTCATTTGAAAATATAATTACTTAATTTACTTTCTATTTTAAACATTGATAGTGAGCAGCTTTGCAGACGGTGCGATAAGGTATATAGCATGTGTAATTACATTTGCGAGTCGCTTCCGCACATGCAGTTAGCACTACGACTTATCCAATTGTTTCGTAATTGACGTTACTTCTGTTGTACGACTTTTCACTTTGCTTCTATTGCTTTGCTTAGAGCTACATCAAACAAGCTAAAGTTGAAGGAACCCACTGTTGTATTACGTAAATTTAATTAATTATTGTATCCATCCTGTTTTTTTTTTTAATTTGATTAATGTTAGTGTACAGATTAACTTAAGATTATTCGATTTAGTAAATAAAGAATTATGGAATAATCACAACAGTAACACACTGTATATAACCCGCAATTTAGAAATTGAATTTTCTATTGAATACGAGAGTTGATATTGATATTTGAGAGTGAATGTAGTAATTTTTTTATATTGTTGATTTTCGTTCGCTACGCATAGAAGAGTATTTGAAGGTACAGTTTTATCATTATGTTGCCGCTTTACCGTTTGTATTCATTGTTCCAAAAATGTCATTTAAAAATAAGGGAATTTAAATAAATAATATTCTATCGCTTGCATTTCCTTACGTAAACGGTCGGTTGTCAGAATGTGTAGCATCCGTTGTTTACGGCACAATAAAACAATACAAAGGACCTTAGCATCGCATTTTATTTTTAATTCATATCCAGTAGACGGCGGCAGTAACTCATAGGGTATCACACTCGGTCCAGTAATGGTATCGTTTTGTTCGCTGTCATAGTATGCAACTGTACTTTGTTAACGTTTTTGTAACATTTTTCTCTATATTTTCAGCGTTATTCAACGTACAAACAACGTACAAATCTACATATGTCTAGCATTTTTATCGCCATCAAGATATTTCAACGGCGTAAAATGTTTTATGTAGAAACTTGTGATTTATAGTAGTAAGTACTCACAAAGCTGTACTGCTTTGTAGCATTATTTTATTGGTGACATTCTTTCGAAATTTTCATATTTTGAAGGGAATTTTCTTCGTCTTAAGTTCGTCTTGGCGTATTATTTTATGAAGTGAATTTCGTGGAAACCTTTTGTGAACGTGTAACTCTCGCAGGCGGCAATCCGAATAGAACGGGAGCTCGTAAAATGTTCCGAGCGATTAACCATTTTGACCAGCTATTTAACATAATATAATGGTAATTTTTAACAAAAGCGAGAAAAGAAATCGTTTATTTTCTATACTTCTCAAAGTAAAATTAGTATTTTCACGGTAAACTGTAATTTAGTCTTCGCAAATCTCGAAACAATATCATAAACACATAATAAATTCAAATACTCGTAATTTTATTCACTATTTATGTCGAAGTTATTCTTATATAAATCTTTTTATAACACTAGATTAAACCTTTAATATTCCTTTTTATGCTTCGACTTTTCTAATGTTCTCTTAGTATGTGCTCGATTACAAAAGGGCGGATAGGTACATATGTATGTATGCCTATAATTAATGATATCTCTTTCTCTCTTTTGATTTAAGATGTTATCAGACTCTTACTTTATAACATGAAAAATAGAAGTAAAATGGTTTAAATAATTCATACTGTAAAAAAAATATAAAAAAATGCAAGTAAGTCTCTTTTGTCCTCAAAGACATACAATATTGACGTGCCGCAAAATATTTAGTTCATCAATCCACTTATAGAACTCCGATTTGGTTTATATGAAATATAGAAATTTTGATATCGATAAATTATGTTTTATAAATTTTAAAAATTTATTTTGAATACTGTAGCAGAAAATATGAGTTACTAATTGTCTATTTCAAACTCGTGTATGTGTATATCATAATTCATACATCATTAGGATATTCGCACTTAAGTTCGTTTATACTTTCAATATTTATTTCAAAATGTTCAAATTAAAGATAATTTTACAATGTTTTCACAGAAAAATATTCATTAAAGTAATATTCGTAGACAATTGCTACGACGTAGTACGAAATAATTGCAAACGTAGCTGAAGACAATTGTGACTTTCAATGCGATCCAGTTTCTAAGAGAGTTTCGCCACTTATTTTGTTAAGTATAATTACCAATTTGCTGCTCGTGTAATGCTAGGATGTAATCACAAGATAGCACTAGTCACATAGTCCATAGGTTTAAGTATGTCTATGTGATAGTTAATAGATAAAAATAGTCTTTTTGTTCAATTGATGAGGAGTTTAACTTCTCAAAACTCATTCTGCGTAGATTGCAGAAAAATACGAAGATATTCGAGCATGATTTATTATATTATTCAAGATGGCAGCAAACATTAAGATATGACCTTGAGTGCTGTAAAGCACTCAAAACGTCGGGAATATAAGGGTTAAAATAAAGTCGATAAAATTCTTAACATTCATTTCAATATGTAGTATTCGCGTACATGTATATAAGAAATCAGAAGGAGAAAAATGATTTAAAATTGTAAGTTTTTAAATATTAGTACATCGAAGTGGATTGGTAATTAAAAGGATGTAACATTATACATGTATTTGTTAGACAGCTTTCAATTTTACTACTTTATATTGAAAACTTACCTTATGAAATTATGAGCAAAATTCAATATAAGTTAAACGCACGTCAGACATCGCTTGTCCGTTGTGCCGACGCGATCCAGGAAATTTCAGATTAAATTTTTAAAATATTTTAAACAGAAAATCTTGCTACCACGTGAACTGCTGTGAAAATAGTTTAAACTTCGCTACTTTGTGAAATTTAAACATGACTTTGTCGTTAAAAGCATTAAAAATGTTAAAAACAAACGCAAAATTAAAACTCGTATCATAATTTTTTTGATTATCATTAAAGTAAAGCACACACTCAACAAATTTATACAATACTTACGACTACACACCACTACCATGAGATTAACCATCCATTTATTTATATAATAGCCACAGAAAAATATAAATTTTTAAATAAACCGATTTAAAAATTAATGCTTAGATTCTATTCAATGCGTTATTAACTTTCGATTTGAGAAATTTAGAATTCAATGAATTAACAATAATTTTTCAAACATCAAAAGCAGTATACAAATCTAACTACTAGTATTCTATTTGCAGTTTCTCTACGCGGCGGAAGCGAGCTTTTTTATAGTTTCTTATTTACCGCTGATCTTAATTCACCGGTACCACCTCTCATTAGTGTAATTAAGTTGGTCTGGAGAAATGAAATACACGCAGATAGTTCAGCGTAGATAGATAAAGACATAAACGGGTACTTATACTCATTAATGTTTTGAAATGACGAACATGAACAAAAAGGTATCACGAATCTTCAAAATCCAGAGGTGTTAGTAGACATGTCATTTGCTTTGTATATGAGCTTTAACTTGTTCACATGTGACGGAGAGACGCATTTTGAAATTTTACAAATGAAAAAATTGCCGAATAGTTTGTAGTCCATTACAGTTTTAGAACATTTACGGTTTTGGTTAAATTCAATTTTTTTTTCGTTTAGATTTTTTTCCAAACTAGTTATCTTCTTATTATTTGTTGATAATTTAATAACAATTTTAGATATTATTTTTAAAATGTTTGCATTTAAATTGGTATTTTAACAAGTTTTTCCTACCTATTGCGAAGCGGAAAAAACCTCAAAGGGAAAAGAAACTGCACTAGTTAGTTTTTAATTAACTCTAAACGCAAAGCAATGAATTAGATTGGAATATCTGTTCAACTTTCTACGAATAAATGGAAAAGCAATTTGGCTGAAGAAAGGAAAAAAATGTGAAAACATTTCGAATTACTTATTATAATACCTTTTCTTTACTCTTACTTATAACTAAATTACTTCAAAATAACAATAACTAATTAACAAAAGTTTTGAATTAAGTACATCTTCGGACAGAATATCTAACCTTTACCTTGCGTAGCTTACATCGCGCTACGTTTTTAATGGTTACTTAATTACCGTAGATTTTTCACACCTTGTCTCCTTACTGGAGTTTTAACGTCTGCTTTATACTACTTTTTATACTACGGTTTCGAACGAAGGTATCGATGTGACGTCATACCCTTAACAGTGACTTATTACATATAAGTAAAGGAGGAAATAAGTTGTAGGTGACTACCTACAACTTAGTGCGGTTCGTGGGGAGCTAAAAAATGTATAGAGCTTGCGGCTCGTATAACCGGAGGGTCGGTGGGGATAGAATATACCACGATTTCTACATTTTTCAATGAACCAATCTTAATAGGTAACAAGTAATAGTTATATTTAAAAAAATCCGACTGATCGAATTATACCTCACTCCCGGTTAATCAAAAATCGGTTAAGCCGCATAAGCTACAGAAAGTGATGATGTAATGGATACGTACTCCTTTTGTCAGTCGTGCAAAAAACTTACAGTTGCTTGGTCTTAGAAGGTCTTAGAGATATTCATGATTTAAATTCCTTTTATTATTATTAAAAACTAAACTTGTTATTTTTTTTTTCTTTCAATATGCATGCTAGAGTTTGTTAGCACTCAACAAAGTTGATAATCCCTTTATAAGATTAAAAGTTATCTGTCAAAAAAAAATAATAATTATACAATTTGAAAATCAAGAATTTCACCCAAATTTTCTGGCACTTTTTTTCTGCCACAAGAACACTCGCGGCGTGTCAATACTTGTTGACCGAGTGCAAGACTCAAAGAGTAATTGATAAAAAAATATGGATGCAATTCTTCACTGGCGGGGTTATATATATATATATATATATA
>DWLR01001660.1:0-17473 GCA_018246295.1 Papilio alexanor hazarajatica
TAAAATAAATTTAGATGAATAATTTGTATTTTTTGTTTTATTGACAAATTCCCGATATTTAGTACACAGAATGTATGACGTTTTCCATTTCTGACAATTCTTAGATATAACTCTGTTACGCAAAACCATCATCGTTAGTTGGTAGCGATTGTCACACGAACTTAATATGGCTTAGAGTGCACCTGTCATGGACTCAAGCTATACGCCTTTTATTGGATGCGGTAAAATCGTCTAATAGGAGTAGTAAATAATTATAATTTCTTCCGAGTTCGCAAACACGCATTATCTGACCTGAATATAGATATTGTATTGTCGGAAAACATTTTTAGGAAATCAATTACACAGAGGGAGATCTGTCAAGGGTGTTGATTTCTTAAAACTGTCACCTAAAGTAATGTAATATGATTTTGTCTTACCACAATCATTTCTAAACTCAATTTTTTCTGTTTCTTAGTCTCCATCTACCCTTTTTGAATATGGTAGAAGCGTATTTATTTATTGGTAGTTTGTTGGTTTGAAACGTAACTAGCAAGAAGATTGGAATAGAGGACGTGAAGGATATCAGTATTTTACTCCCACATTAAACTTTAGACGCACAATCTCAAATAAAGTAGGGGTCACGTACAAGTGAGTGATATCACGTCTACTGCTCATCAGCGGCTGCACGTGACGACTTTAGCACAAACAGATTTTGCTACACGTCCATTAAATGTAGAACCCGTGTACTATAACGCTACTTCGTAAACCACCCTCACAAAGATAAGTAACGAATATAACGAGAGGTCTTATTACACTGGCTACGTTAATAATACGCAAAAGAGCAGCCGTTACCGTAGCGCTACAAAGTTTTCTTTCTCCTAACTTTATTACACCATTAGAGATCGCGTGACGAAGAATCGCACTCCTCCTTGTAATATAATTTATTTTGACTAGTCTATTAGACAAAGCACTTATTCTCGTCTTTTGTGTTTCATTTTGTCCGCCATTGTTGTTTATTTGTATCTCGCAACTTTACGCTATTTTAACATGTTTTTACGTCCTATTCAGTTATGGGAAATTATTTTCGGAACATTTAATTTTTAATTTACATAACAGTATAAGTGTGAATTTAATAATTACATTCCAAATAATTTAACGTGAATTTGATTGGTCCTACTTCTAAAAATAAAAATTCGGAGGCCTCTTTATAACTTCTTGAAGCTTATATATGTACCCTGCGATCATTGGAATAAAAAAATAATAATTTTCTTTAGTTTTTATTGGATCTTATACAGTACGTTAGACAATTCAAATAGAAATGCAGTCTACGAATCATCAACGTTATTTGATCGTAGTAATATTTGTAAGATAATTCTGTAGAAAGAAAAAGAACATTGGACGGTACAAACATTCTTTTATTCTAACAATAATCAAGAAAAGTCTAATTAGCTTTTTAGTTTCTTGATACAAAGGCGAAAACAATGGTGGAGTATTCCGAACAAGTAAAAGGAAATTGAAACAAAGACAATTACGAAGGTGCGTTTCGGGAAAGTTCTACTTCAAACAGATGATGCAAGCTTTATGATCTTAACTTTATACGTAATTGCCTAATAATAATTATTTCTTAAGTTTTTGTTCAATTTAAATTACATAATAACAAAACATTCGGTTAGAGTAAGGTTTGTAAATACAATCTTTTACGTTTTTTTAACAAAAACAAAATTGATTTCAAATGTATATATAATAATTTTATTTAAAACTCATAGTCTAGAAGTCGTTTATAGCCACGGTGTCGGTGCATTACATATGTATAAACACGGCAGCCTTGCCAACTAAAATAAATAAATAAGTAATTCGGTTCATAAGCGACGAATTCTGAGGTATGAAACATAAAGAACGGAATAGAGAACGAGAATCTTCTCATTTCTTTGTAGTCGGTTTAATAGCAAATACTTTAGAATACACTTTACAACAACAAAAAAAAATTGGTAAACAAATATCATTTCAATAAATACGTAATTAATTTCTAAGAATAATTTCAATCTTGCCAAATTAAGTTAATCAGCAATGAAGCGAGACGGTAACGTATTCAGTACGGTAATCTTTGTACGCTATTTGTAAAACTTCCGTCGGCTAATTGCCTCGATGACACTCAATCCGGAAACTGAAAAGATTGCTGTGAAATAGCTAACGTTTCCATTTCTCCTTTTCACAGAGATTAATTCTGTCTATTAAGATGGATACCAACTTGTTTTTCCTCTCAACGATTTGATGTACAGGTTTTACAGGCACTGGAGAAAAATGCTGCACCTTAAATAATAGCACTTAAAAATTAAAAAAATAATTTTCTAAAAATTTCTACGAAGTATTCTATGTATCTATGATTTTAGATTTTATGCCTCGCACGGACCCGTTCGTGTAATGACTTGAGGCTGATGATGTGTAGTCGAAAGTACTGATATAACAATAGCCGTTATCAGTACACTATTGAACATACAACCATTCACAACATATGATGGTCTATTTCAGTCTCTTCTGACGCATTTAACAATTTTCTGCTGTATTCTCAAGGTCCATATTTAAGGGGAGCCTTACACTCCCTATACGTGACTTTTTAAATAAACTAATATTTAAATTATTGTAATTATACATAGTGTCGAAATGTTAAATAATTTTTAATAACGTATAAATCACTCACAGCTAGAGTAATAAGCGAGAATAATACAGCGTCGGCAACGTAACTTTTATTTTTGCGCTGCTCTATCGACTTGTAACAATGTGAATGACGCTAGCTTCAAAGAAGAAAGCGGCAATGATTGATGAGAAAATTAATTAATACGCCACTTCCTTCCCGAGCAGCGAAAAAACAAAACGACTGCTGACAGAGATTTTATGCCAATTTATAGTGTAACCTACAGTGAAATTAAAACCTTATAAAAAGTGATTCGAGACCATGTTACGAAATGAGAAGATAGAAAAAAACAGCGACATTATTAAAATGGATAATTCGAGGGAAAATAATTTGATAATAAATTCCTTGTAGATTTAAAAAAAAATCAACAATTTGACACTTCTTCGAGCCATTTCCTTTTTTAATAATAAAAAAAACGTAAACCTAGCAAGTAGAAAACCAGATGTAAAGTAATTACCGCTATCTATCAACATTCACACGATATTCATACAATCGAGATTTTACACTACAAATCTTAAACTTTACAAATCGTATTCCAAATCGTATTCCGTAACATACATAAATACAGCTTTGTTTGTAATCGTTAACATTTTCGACCGTTTAACTTAATACAATGCTGAATAAAAATCAAGGTGTTATCTAAAGTGAGAAATTAAAATTTATCGTTTGAAAGAGATACGTTCTAACGATTTACAGGGCTGCAAAGAAAAAAATGTTGACTGTAAGAAAAAAGTTAATCGATCGTGAAATCTTAATATTCTAATTCAAAGCCTCGAGAAGAAAAACTGAGGGAATTAAACAAGGCCACAGTGCTATTACTATCCGGCGAACGCCATATTTCTCCACCCCTTTTTCCTCAGTTACCAAAGTTTTAATTAGTGCCATAGGACATTATCCAGGCTCTTCTTACTTCTGTTTCGCCGATTCGATCCTCTTTACTTTATTGCCTGATTTTTCTTTTTATTGGCATTTTATAACTCTGAAACATTTTTATGGAAACCATATAAACATATTTATGTAAATATACATATTTATGTTTATTCCCCAGCACTAGAAGATCGTATGATTTATAAGTAAAGTCATATTTTACCTATTATGCCATCAACGAGCCAAGAAAAACTTAAGTCGTAGTCCGTTTTCCTTAAGTTTATTTAAAAGATGTGTATATGGAATAGATGTCGCTCGTCTTACCTATCAATGGCCAAATTAAAAATGTTAACTCTTTAAAACTTCTGAAATAGTAATTGATAGGTATATGAAGTCTGGTTTTAGTTCGTATCTCTAGATTGTCTGAAGAACAGTGATGAACTAGCAGCAAGTAACATTCGCGATTTGTTAGTTTCATTTTAGATTAACTATCAAGGGATAAAAAATGCCTAAGTAGTAGGGTGCTCATTTTCCGCAACTCCACGACCAGCCCGTATTTTTCGCGTGGGCAGGATATGGGTCACTCCAGCCAGGCCAGCTCACCGAAGAACTGCAGCAACCCTTTGATGTTACCGGATCTCCAGGAGCGATCCTGGCGAGCCGAGATACTTAACCCTGTACACGGTCATTGCTGTGCAATGAAGCAACACAAAAAACTGCCATAAAAATATACATATTAAATGTTTCATATGGGTTCATAAATGGATATAATTTTAAGCATATTATGTCATAGAAAGCAAAAAACAATATTCATTTAGCATGTTCTTAGTTTGATAACTCCAACACATACATATTTTAATTAGCATGCTGAAGTAATGTTAAAAACGAAATGCTTAAAGTTGTCTGCCGGCGAGGGATCACAAGTCAAGCTGAAGATGCGTCCCCGTTTCTCTTAATCCCCGGCTGCGCGCGATGAATGGACATAATTTTCTGTACTTGACACTGCGTCTAGCTCTGTCATTGTGGGGTTCAACTACTTCTTGTTTTGTTCGTTTTGTGAGTGCTATGATTTTATATTCGTCTTTGATCCTCTTTCAATAGGATTTTTTTGTTATTGTCTGCATTTTTTGTATACATAAGAGCATTTTATTGTAGTCATAATAGTATTTCTAAACTTAGACGCTATCAAATTATCCAGAGTTGTTGACTTTTAAATTTGGTAATATTATTTAGTCAAAGACGATGTACGTTTGTTTATGATCGTATTAGCATATTCTAGTGGTTCTTACATTCCTTTTACGTCGCGGTTCCTGGGTTTAATTCCTAGAGCTTGCCTTAAGTTCAGAACATTTGGATTAAAAATATATACATATAAAAAATGAATTGTGACTGCCAACTCTATTAGTGTCTGTTTATAAAAAGACTGGTTAATTGTAAATACGATTCCTTTGATTTAGTTTATTTTGATGTAGTACTTATATTTACCTACCTACCAGGGGATACCTTGTTATATAAAAATACATTTATATATATTTTTTGCCGTATATAAAACTTACTGGAAAATCGAATAACATCAATGTTTGTGGAATACCAATCCATTTTTGGACAGTAATAAAAATTTTAATCATACTCGACTCCTAATAGAGTAAGAAAATAATACCCTATTTTATTGCAGTTAATTTTTAGAATTGTAAGGAAACTTGCTGTAGTGACGATTTTCGTCTTACGTGCTTTGAATTCAGATGTAAACTGATCAGAATTTTCTCAAAGACAAATAAGAACTGAACATTCCTCGGGTTTTGCGACGGATATAAAATTTAGTAGTGCTACGAGTATTTGTATTTTATCATTCTTTTCAATAGATAAACTAAGCATTTAGATTAAACAAGCAAATGAAATAAATGATAGCTTATAATATGGTTTACAAAATGCACACTTTTAAGTTATAGCTCCATGTCGTTCTTTCAACGGTATCGTTAGTCTCCCTCTGTACCTAAATAGCCGATAGATGGTGTTGTACTGATTGTTGGAAATTTATAAACACGACATTAAGGTAGATAGATTAGTTACTATCTAACGTCAGGGTTATAATATAACGGCCGCTGCCGAGGTCTCTGAGTGAGCCAATAGATCCTTATGCGAAGCACTTTTGCACACTGCTGCCTCAGGCCCAGAGTAGCTATACATAGGCATCTAGGATATCTAGTGCAGTCATGTGTGATGCTCTTAGGGGAAGTAACATTCGACAAAACAGAAAATAATACTCTGATCTTCATTTTGTTTCATATTCTGGCTGTATCGTTAAATAACATAAAGGAGACTTTGAATGAAAAAAAAAAAAACTTTATAAGTTGTATACTTTCCAACAATTTTTATTTCACAAAAACATAATGTGTGAATATATATACATATTTGCGAATTAGAAATATAATAGAGGTAACATTAACAACATTGTTATGCAGTATATGAGAATAGTATTGTAAAATATTTATGCATAGTGAAAACATTTTATTGATGTTTTTCTTCAATCATCAAAGGTACAGTCAAGTTCCTCGGCGGTATTTCACTTACAGAAAAATTGCCTTGTTCCTTGCGACAAGCTAAACTCCGCCTCCTTCTTACAAATAACCAATTAAGATGCTATCGATGTTTGACACAATAAAGTAAAATCTGTGACGTACCTCCACTGTACCCCTGACTCAATAGTTAACACTTTAATTAATAACAATAACAATTTATCACCGCTGTCTTTGTTTTCTTCTCGGGAAGTTTTAAAATCTCTGCCATTCAGACGAAATCATTATTTGCGAATACTCTATTGTTGCAACATTGACCGACCTTTAAAACACATTTAAAAGTGGCATCCTATTGGTTATTGCTTCTGCGTCAACGTCTCAAGGCGTACGGAACGTTCAAACGATTGTTACTTTTAAAGTGGAATACCGCCAAGGAACTCGACTGTACCTGTTTGTTGAAGTGTACCAATAATGTTGATTTTTATCTAATCAATAAAATTTGTGATACTTCCACCTACTTCCATCTAATCTTATTGAGTACGCCCTTGTTTGTGCACCATGCTTATTAGATTATTTCACCGTGTAAACTTTTTTAATCGACTCCTAAAAAAGAGGGAGGTTCTCAATACGCTTTTTGATGTTTGTTACCTTAGAAATTTGCCATTCATGAATTAATTTAGAAAAAAATGTTGGAAAGGGGACACTCGCATGTGCCGTTTAATTCGCCATTTAATTTTAATTGTCATTGATCCTTGGGTAAATTGGGAAAATATACTCAAAATTAATATATTGATAGATTTAAGATAAATCTTGCTTGGATTTGTAATGGATTGTACCGTTGGTTACTAGCCATAAATGACTTAATAAGTCATAAACATTATATGTTTTTCAAGTCGGTTTTGATATTTTTAATTAATTTTTTTTTTGAAAATGATGGCAAATGATTAAGGCGTTCATTCGATGTTATGTGACAACTCCTGCTAATAGGCATCCGCCTCAAGCTAATGAGTTGCACGTATGTTGGTTGCTTTTATTTTGGACAGAAGAAGCGGTAGATATGAAAAGATTTTTCCTATTTTAATCCATTCACTGCCCTATCCAAATCTAAAGTAATCCTTTTCTAATAAGGAAGAAAAGGATAGGAAGAGGAAGAGGAATGAGCTTCCAGCAACTCAATTATAAGTCGATACAGCGTAAACTTCTACTCTTTTCCCGTCTTCTGTGAAGTCGTTGTATCTCACAAGTTCTGGAGCGGGCTTATTCGTGCAACAGCTGTTTCTGCTGCAAGTTCTATGACTTAAACCACTGTAATTCTTTGTAAACAATGAAACACACTGTGACGTCATAAGACTCATGTCTCATGATATTCTGCACGAGTAGTACCTTCGTTTTATCTTCTGGTCTATGTCCACATAAGTTGACCAGGATATAGTAAACGTTACATAAGAATTCATAGACATTATTGCTAGAATTTTTTGGGGACATAAAAATTAAATGAAGTTGAGCCAAGAACTTTGTTAAAATAATAATATTTAGTATCTGATTTTAGATACAAGAATGTTTTTGAACACTGAAGGTGGAAGCGAATCGAATTTCGTCTTTATAGCTATAAAAGATTATAATGCTCCGCTATTGTTCTTATTCAGGGCAAATTGGCTTATGAAAGCGATTTAAATTTGCAAGAGATTCAATTTACATAACGAGCGATTTGTAGCTCATAAAGATTATTAAACCTTCTGCTCCTCATTTTGTTTGCACGTTTTTCTTCAATTCTTCAAACCTTCGCAATTAGACTCTTCATTTCAACTCTATTTTAAATCCTTTCTTTCAATCATCTAATAGTATCACAATGGCGAAGTTTGTTAAGCGATTTTACAAGGGTTGAGGATATTTTACAGGCAATAACTGATAAGCTGCTAATGTATCTATTAAGAACCAATAGTCTGTACCAATTAAGAAAACATTATGGTTTTAATATTAGTCGATTTCTGTTGTAAAATGCCATTTCATTTTCCATCGGAATTTTCTATCGGTGAATAGTCGTAGTTAATCATTTTAAAAAGTACCGATTTCATACGTAATCAATAAATAATAAATGAATACATTAATCCCTAAAGACGAAAGTCTTTTACCAGCGCGTTTTCCCGGAAATTACCTACGGCGCAGAGATCTTTACTCTGATGGTGGGGCTGGCTCATAAGTTAGTCGCACAGCGGACGATGGAGCGAGTTATACTCGGTATTTCTCTAAGGGATAGAATCCGGAACAAAGAAATTCGACAGAGAACCAAAGAAGACAACATAGTTCTCAAAGTCAGTAGGCTAAAGTGGTAATGGGCCGGTCACATTTGTCGAGCTAGCATCAGATGGGGGTAAAAAATCTTGGAATGGATGCCACGGATAAGAACCAGAAGTGTGGGGCGTTCTTCTTCCAGATGGACCGCAGGAAATGGCTGGATGTGAAAAGCGGAGGACCGATGACATCATCCGTATATTGTGAAAGGAATTGGGCAAGGCAAGGTCTAGCAGTGAATTGACATGGCTGATGATGATTAAAATCAATAAACCTATTGTATAATTTTAAAATAAAGCTGTAACTTAATCGTTGTTATTTTTATTAGTTGTTAATAGTTAATTAAAAAAATTAAAAAAAAAACCGACTGACTGTATAATTATTTTCATTCATTACAGCATCATTTATAGACATATTTAAATTGCCAGCAAAATTTAAGCCACTGTGTCACTTGGAGGTCTTGAACAATTTATATGGTAATATTCACATAAAATATAACAGAATGAGATGGTTCATTTTGTAATAAATGTAAATAACCTCAATTAAATAAAGTCAGAGATGGCGCAACCCGCAAGAGGTTCTATTTCTGCTTATTGCAATTACAAGTTTTAATTATTGTCACTGAAACTCTGCAATCGTATTGAACGAAAAAAGTAATAAGTAAATTGTATCCTTAGCATTATTTAAAATTCTATATCTTAAGCTAATTACACATGTTCGTTTAGGTCTTGTTTATTCCAGGTCGTGGGTTCGATTCCCATCCAGGACAAATATTTGAGTGCATGAACATGTCTGCTTGTCTTGTGTCTGGATTGAAAGACCACAAGGACAATACCACTGGGTTACAAGCAGCAGCGTCATTTTCTTAGTACCATGGAATATGCTGCGACCACCAACTCGTCTGCCAGACGTGGCTGTTGTGGCACATCCCCCCCCCCACTAAATGTTGTGATCCATGTGGGAGGCCTACGTCCAACAGCGGACGATCATAAGCTGAAATGGATGGATTAGGACGGTTTAGGTCGTCTGCTGCAAACGGCGAAGTATGAAGTGGTAAAAGCAATATGAAATTCCCGTTTAAATTTTCTTTATCCTTATTATTTATTAAAATATCTCGGTATTTACTCTTCCCCCTCAGCCTATGATCGTCCACTGTTGGAAATAGGCCATCCCATTGATCGCATCATTGTGGGGGAAATATGCCATAATCGCCACGCTTGGCAGGCAGGTTGGCGATCGCAGTATGTTTCACCGTATTAAGAAAAGGACGCTGCTGCCCGTCCTCCGGCTAGTCCTTACATTCAGACACAAGACAAAGGGATATGTTCATGCACACAAAATGTTTGTCTTGGGTGGGAATCGAACCCACGACCTGCGGCATTAAAGGCAAGTGTCTTGCCACTGCGCCAACCGGTCAGTCATTTACACTTACATATTTCAAAAAATCTACGTTTTTTACTTTAGTTAAATAAAATTATTTTTTTTTTTAACTATCAGTAAGCGAAAACTTCTACTACAGTTTAATGCATATTCTGATCTAATATATTTTCATGTAAACTATAGAGTCTGTAGTTTAGATATCCGCGGTAATATAGATATCTATTTATATACAAAGTACAACTTGAAGTCGTGAAACGTTACTTGTTGTCATTCATATAAATATATGTATATAATTTGTTTTTTAATAAATAAAAACGTTTATTTAGGCACCAAACAAAAAAACAGGTACTGTACAAATATGACACGCCTGGGTCTTACACTAGGCTCGAGACCCGTATTGCAGAACCCAGGACTCTTTCGTCCTTCTGTTATTTTGCTTACATGACATAATCAGTATAAAATAACTTACTAACAAAAACAAAGACGTGTGTGTGTGCGTGTGCATGTGTGTGCGCCTGCCTGCGTGCGTGCGCGTTTGTGTGTGTGTGTGTGTGTGTGTGTGTGTGTGTGTGTGTGTGTGCGCGTGCGCGTTTGTGTGTGTGTGTGTGTGTGTGCGTGTGTGCGTGTGCGTGCGTGTGTGTGAGCGAGAGTGCGCGTGTGTTTGTGTAATTTTATGTATGAGTATAGATGTGTGAGATTATTCTGAAATAAAAAATATTCTATACAGAACAAAATATGTTTTATGTGTATGTGTCCGATAGGTACTATAAGGTTACATTTGTGATTTTATTCTTTTGTTCATCATAATTTTATTGGTAGATTAAGGGCTTGGATGCATTGTGATAAATTTTAATATATGTTATTTTTTAAATTAAATCGCATCGGATTGTTGTAGGTAAAAAATGTAAGTGGACACTCAAAATAAGTACAGTTCTTTATTGATTAAACTTCTTTTTATTTTGGTTTCAGAATTTCCCATTGAAATAATCCTAAATCCTTTCAAATTACGTCATAAATCATAAAACATTATCGGAGTTGCTTTCATGAATTATCATGACCTATAATGACTTTTCCTCTCTGAATCGTTGTAACTCGAGTTTGAATAAGAATTAAAACATGGTAATAACGGAATGAAACGTTAAGCTGCAAAACCTTTTTTCCGTTTTATATTTCAGTCTTTTAAGCAAAAATAAGTTTCACAGACAAAATTAATTAGATAAGAATTATTTTATCGAAAGTTACTGAAATACGTTTGATACGAGACTGATCGCCTCTCTCGGAAATATCTACTTGTAATGATTTGGATGAAAATTTGTATTTATATACGGTTTTTGTTTTTAATTTATCTATATAGATGTCCTTTACGATAATAAAATCGAAAATTCTCCCAAAACTAAAAATATAAATTAAAGTATCATCTCTTAACCATCGCTAACAATGGATCATTTGACAAATATGGAAAATCTTATTGGTATTTCCGTGACATAACGCTAGATGTCGTGATTCCAATTCTAAGTATCTTCCGAAGAAACGTGATCTTTCGATGTTATCTAACAACGCAAAGCCAAGCTTGCCCTACAGTTAGTAAGTAATAATTTATGTAGACGGCTCAAACTATGTCTAGGAAACTGTGCACTGGGAAACGGATTTAATTAATAATGAAGTAGCTACAAATTAAATACTTCGTTTTCAAATTCGGTTTAGTAGTAACCAGTTTGCTCTTGTGTGAGCAGCAAGTCTTTGATTATTAATCGAGTTCAAAAAAGGAGGTTCTCAGTTCGGTTGTATTTTTGTTGGGTAAAATACTCGTATGTTATCACTAAAAACTTTTTAATCAACTATAGATGCTGTAGTTACCACTATCATGTGGTTTCAGTTAAATGTATTTTACTATAATATGTATTTAATTTAGATTTATTTAAAAATTTATATATTTTGCAAATAATCTGATATGAAAAACATAATTCGAATTATTTTAATATTGTTTTTGAAAGTCTCTAAGTAAGTTTCAAGCCTAATCACAAAGTAAGGACTTTGATAAAAATATCCCCGACATAGCCCAAATATTTTTTGCAAAGATGTTTTTCTAATGAATGATCTGTTCTATTTATTTTTCCACTATTTTTATTGACATATTTTATAAAATATATTTGATGAAATATAACTAAATGTAATTATGTTCAACCCACCCAGTTCTAACAGTATTCAATCAGTGAAGGTACAGAATTCACATTTTTAAAGCTCTCAAATTAGAGAAAGATATTTTCTATTTAGAGCACCGTCTCGGAGGGACGACTTTCACGATAATTATTTTGTCATTTTTCATGATTCAATATGCATTGATTCAGTTTCTGTACGGCAAAATTGTGTATTTTTTATATTTGAAACGAACCCGTTCTCCATTTAGGTTTTTGACAAGCTCTAGGGATTTACGAATGCAGTCCGATTATTTACACTTTTCTGATCTATTTGTACTTTACTATTTATTCTGTTAATCTTTATCACGTCTTCGTCTTGTTTATTACGTCTTGTTATCTACGTCACACAATTTGATTTATTTAATTTTAACGGTTTGAAACTCCAGACGTGACTTCAGTTAATCATAATATTAAATTTAGCTTTTTTATTTCTAAAATTTAAATTTGTATAAGATTTATAAAGTAGATGTATATTTTAGAAGATAATGTTTTTTGTTAATTTTTATGTTTATTTTTACATAGCATGTAGGTGTTCTATTCAGTATCAATGTTTTTAACCTAATATCCGTATGTTTAAATTTTAATTCTCCGTCTACTTCATTTATCGCACTGTGAACGAGTTGTCTGGTAGCGAATGTCTAAAATATATATCATTGTAAAGCTATTTAGTTCATTTTCGTCAGTTTAATATTATTAATTATAAGACAAGAATTATAAATAATATAAAACGGTTGGCAAAGCATAATGGAGGTAACAGCGTTATCGGTTCCTTGATTCCGACATTTCACAATTATAAGGCATTTAACGACTGGATAGACCAATACAAACAATAGCAGTTAACGCTATTTATCGAAAAGTGCAACTTAAATAAACCAAACATTAACTTGAATTTGAATTTCTGATGGCAATCGTAAATTCACTCGGACGGACGGAGCCGGCTTGTCATCGATTTACGCTAATTGAACGTAACTTTTCACGCGCGGACATTGTCTACCGCTAAACATTTACATTTCAGTAGCTTCAGGAAAAATATATTATACGTGTTTTATTATTTAATTTGACCAGACCAGTTCTGCTTCTTAAATATGGGTTACTAATTGTGCCCCATTAACTTTTCACGGCTGTGTTAGAAGAATGAAAGGTGAAGATGAAGGATAATGAAACAGCACATGAAAATTTATAAATTAACAAATTTTATTATATCATGCTGTTATTGTTATTATGTTCAAAAATTTAACGATTCGGAATTCCGCGAGTTCATTACAAGACGTCGTATATTTTCCACAGCTGTCGTGACCTGTTTCCAAGTCGGAATTTTGCTATCACAATGATGGCGTAAGTGCTAAGCTGATAATGCCTAAAACATTCATGCGATCCTTTTAAAAACGATACCAAAATTAAATTCAATATTTTGTATTTAGATAAATATTTATACGGTATAAATATTTGTAAAAAAACTTTTTTTTACAAATATTTATAATTTATATTCTAACAATGGAAACCTAAACTTATAACCTTATTTTCTAATAAAGGAAATTGGTGTTATCACCAGAAAAATAAAAACCAAAACAGGTTGGTAGCCAATGAAAATCCTTCCAATAATGAAAGGGTTTGAAAAAACGTCTCGTTTTCATGATAAAGGGATGAATCCTTTTCTTTTATTACTACTTGGTTCACAATTTCTTAGTATTCAACGTTTGTTGTAGTCCTTTCAACTATGATGATCGGACGAACTGGAAAAATATGGTTTTTTTCTAAACTTCGTATTAGATCCAATTTTAATGAGACAATTCAGAAATATTCCATTAAATGTGCGTCTAATAACAAGAACTACTTCTGTTTGCTAGATACTTAATATGAGCCTTAATATAATTAGATAATAAATTTAAAACTTACTAAAATTCTGAGATTAGCAGATTTTTTTCTAGTTCGATTACGGTGTGCAATAATAGTAGGCTCTAGATGGTATGCGTAGAGCTAGTTTCGTGATTTGTGTTAACTTTACCAATATAAAATTGAAAGAAATACGATCTTCAATTTTGAATATCCAAAGAAAAGTTTGATGTATCTTACAGATTACAGTGTTTTTTTTATAGTGTGTTCAAAACCAAGCTCTAAATTATATAAACAAATATATGTTACTTACTAAAGAAGGCAGCCATTACACTATTATAGTGGAGTTAGGATTTAGGTAAATGAAATGAATGATATGCGGATGATATGCTATAATGAAGTTGTTTTATGGTTTTAAACAAAGTTTGAATAGTTAAAAATTTAATTATAGTTAAAAAGGTTAAAAATGTCTTTATTTCATTTACAGCTTAGTTTATTTTTCTGTTAGTCTAAAAATCAACAATTGAGAAATAAATATCAGAATTAGCGATGCTGGGATCGTTTATTCTGTAATTTAATTCGTAAAATATAATGCGTCTTCACTTGTTGGTTCAATTTCTGGCACGTCTGGCATATTATAATAAATGGTAATTTTAAATTATCGGTAAATACGGTATGCCGTCTAGGGACCAACGTCTTGTTCTCTTCTTTTCAGACGTGGTCGATGCACCCCGATCCAATTCTCGACAAGCCTTCCTCTAAAAGTGGTTTGACGTCGGCCAAATTAATTCTCTTATTATTGTTAGCTACCTACATTTTAACTAATGTCCAGAGGAAGGCGTAAAATAAAAAAAAAATCGAGACTGTAAGTAAGTTCATCAGTGAGGTTCCTTTGCCATCGATTTCTAAGAATTATATATATATATATTATAAGACTCCAACAATATCCAGTGATATGACTTCTAATTTTTTTCTTACTTTGTATTAACTAATTTATATAATTATCATAAATTTATAGAGTTTGACAATTTAAAATTATTTGCAAATATGTCGTTTATAGTGTTACTTTTTATGAACTTATTATTAAAATTAATGTACTGTAGTATATTTGCAATTTGCAAATTTTACTACTTACTAGTAGTAAAATAAACGTAAAATATATAATAATAGCAAATTACACGTATTGTTACTACAATACGTGTAATTTACAAATTTTACATTATCTGTTCCGCTCGTTCAAAAATTCATTCGCTTTCTTCCAGTTTCAGCCAGCTACATAAAAAGCGAGGTAAGGTTAGAAATGTAAACTTTATTGGATATGTTGTATTTGTGTGAAAATTGTGAGATAAAACAAAGTGAAATTGTATACCTAATTATATAAGATGTGATGGAAAAAGGTTCGTTTACGTAAATATTTTGGAATTTATGAGAAATGCAGCGTATAAGGTGAGATGTAATTACTGTTTATAATCATTCGGGCTTGAATTGAAACGAACTATACTTTATTCAACTCTAATTTAACACAGATTTCTTAATGAATTTCGTTCATTAATCGACGCCATCTCTTTCGCTAACTGAATGGGGCATCGAGTACGATTTATCTTACGGCCGCAACTTGCCGTCCGACCGGGCTTTTGAAATACCAGCCTAATCCATTTTTTATTACATCTTAATACAAATTTAAATCGGTTTTTGAATTAAAATTATGAGGGTTAAAACTATTATTAAATTAATTGTTTTTTTTTTTAATATTTTAACAGCAAACACGATTTACGAAATAAAAAAGTTAGAAATAAAAGTAAGTCATGACAATTAAACAGTAGGTTTAGTTGATGCGACAGCTAGTAATTTCATTATTTTTTATCCAAAACAATCAGTTGTCCTTAATTTCAATTTACTTTCAACAATATAAAAATGAATCGTCACTTAAAATGTACCAAAATTTAAATTTATCCATACTGATGGTCTGCGCTTTAATTTAATAACCTCAGTTGGCAATTAAAAATATATGGTGCAGTTATTTTAATATACATACGAGTAATATTTCGCCAATCTATTTCAATGCAACTTCTGTTCTTGAAGCACTAAAAAGTCAGTCAAAATTTTATGTTTTCATGGTCTGTCGAAAATAAAAGTGAAAATTACAGACACAATTATTTAAGTTTATTTGATAATAGATCAAACTTATCTTACGACGTAGGATAATAATTTAGAAGGAAAGAAGAGTAACAGAAATTGACTCTATTTTGTCTGTGGGGCGACCCACCACTATCTATCTACTCACTCTTTCGTGTATGTTTCACTTGGCTTTTTAAGAGTATTCAGGTATCTGTTACTCAGAGTAGGTGTTTTGTTTAAGGTGTTTTTTTTCAGTGAGTAAAAGCAGAGGAAACACAGTTTTTATTTATATGTTTTACTCGTATATTAATTGCTATATTCAATTTTATCTTTTGTTTTTGTATCTATTATTAAATATAAAATAAATGAACTCCAAACAGAAATTTAATTTAGTAACTTAAAGTAACGTTCGCTGTAAAAAAAAAGACTACAAACCTATTTGGTTAAATTGAACGAAAAAAATATGAAGCCTAAATTGTGACAATAATTAATGATCTCTATATATAACATATTCGTAAAATATGAGAACCAACATTTTTAGCATTCAAGTTATTCAAGTTCAATGTGAGTCGACAGATTTCTTAGTTCCAGTTTTTTTTATAACAGAGTTTAGCAAAAGATTAGGCGGCCACCTGATGTCAAGTGACCGCCACCCATAGTCATCTACAACAAGCTTAGAAGCAGATGTGTTGCCTACCTTTAATGGACGAACAAGGGGCAAGTCAAAAAGCATGATTCCTTTTCCCCCTATCCCCTCACCCATCAAATCCTCTTTAGAATTATTTGATCTATTTTATCCCTTCCCATCATTTCCGTTTCAAAAAAGGATAGGAAAGGTAAGAGGACTGTAATTGGGCTTCCAAAACCTCACTTATCAGACGAAACGCAGAATACTTTTACTAGACGTCTGTCTAGATAAGTTACATTAAGTCTTTAAGTTAAATTAAGTCGTTACGTCATCAAAAGTTTGATAACACTTACCTTCTTTCTAAACATCATTTGACAGTGTTTATATCCACGTTACACGTCACATTTAAGACTTAATTCAAAAAGTTATGACATGGCGTTTCTTACGCCTTTCGTCTGGAATAAATATTATATGTTTGTTTTTAAATGTTTGATAAGACTTCTATTTTTCTATTAGGATAACATTTGCAGAAGCTGTTGCTTGACTGGGCTGCCTTGAGCCAGTATATCTACCAGTACCAGAAGTACAAAGAGAACATAGAATACGGACATGAATTCCCAAGTTCGTTTTAGCCTGCGATCTCATGGGTGAACAAATGAAGGTTCAAGCAGCTTCACAGCCCCATTTCGCTTTCCTACATGGTATACTGCTAACATTACTCTTGTATTGTAAGTATTAGTTTATAATAGCACCTTATACTTTACCAATATCATTTTCGTAAACAGCACCTACGCCTACATTATCATGCAAGTGTACGTAGTAATGTACTAGGGGTGATCCAAAAGTAATGATAATCGGTTACTTCAGGTCCGCATAAAAATCCAAAAAAAATATTTTTGCTTGCTTATATACTCACTACGTCAGCCTAAAAAAATCATATAAATAGATCACGATTTCCGGGAGATACATT
>DWLR01001661.1:0-17470 GCA_018246295.1 Papilio alexanor hazarajatica
CATACTAATATCAGGCAGAATTCTTTGCGCAAAAACTATAAGGATTTTCGCTCCATTCTCTCTCAACTGTGTTATCTCTTTAGATGGAACCGTAAGGACAACTATTTTTTTATTTATGTTCTTTAACATTTATCACAAAAAGTTCAGTATCATGTTACGTATAAACTTCGATCTCTTTATATTTAGGTATTAATAAAATGTGTAATTTTCTTTTATATTAAGTAATTACAATACGTTACAAACAATTCAATGTATTATCATGCTTTGACACTTCGAGTAAATTGAAATGTGAAATTCATTGTAGTGTAATAAAATTGTATGAGATACTTGCAAGTCACTTTTATTATATGTAATAACGTAGAAATATAAAGTTTATAATAATATACATTTATTATATAACGTACGAGATCTTGCCTATTATGGCTACGTTACGAGATCGACATTGTTTAAAGGGAATGAAATAAAATAACACCAAATAAATAAATGGCTATGACTACCATGCTGGATTGAAATGGATTTCGAAACAAATTGATCGTTTAATTACGATCATCACTGCATTATTATAGTTAAAAAAACACGAAAAAGAACTACTAAATTCAAGGATTTTAACATTTATCTAGATGGCATTATTCTACATTTTTTTTTATCCTGATGACGCTTGTCATTGTCATCCACAATTGCAGAGGACATTGGGACTGAAGAAAGAAACACAAAACATTTTATATTTATTATTTAATTATGAACAGTCTAAACAATTAAGCCTACTTAATAAATCAAAATTAATTGTTCCACTTTTTGGAAACATCTATGTATTCACCGTCGGGTGACTCGTAGCTCTTAATGGGCGGCGTCGCCACGGGACCCTTAATGGTGTAAGGAATCAATTTCAGATCCGGCTGTGAACAAAAATAATGTATTAGGAATTTCTTAAATACCGCATATTCAAACTTCATCTTATGCCTCAATTGAAACCTGTAATGATTTTTAATTTTTTTTAGTTAAATATCTCAAATAAGTAAGTGACAAGATATAGATCTGTGAGATAGAGATATACATCCATTACCATATTTGTATGATATAGTCGGAAAAGGGAAGAACATACAGTAAAAGAAGTAAAGAGAGTACAAGTCCTCTCTTTACACCGAAGCAAAAAAGTATTCAAGGTAATTTAAAAGAAAATTGTTTAATTCACTTGTATTTCACATTTACTAAAGCAGGGGTCGACAACCTTTTTTGGCCGCGGGTCAAAATCAAACAAAATGCGAGTATTTTAAGAGACGTTTGGGTCAGAGATATTTTCGTATTATAACAGTCCAGGAATGGTACAATTTGTTCGGGCAATGTCGCTGCATTCCGCATACTATCGGCCAATTCCATATCCAGTCAGGCGGGAGTTTTTCAGAGCTTTAACTGATATTTTTATATGTTATACTGGATTCAAATTTGGTACGTTCATAACTTGCGACTATTCATAACTAAAGTGGGTCACTTGAAATTACCAAATAGGTCACTCGGTGACCCACGGGTCATAGGTTGCCGACCCCTGTACTAATGTAATGAATACTGACAGTTAAAATGCGTCACATGAAACTAATTATGCAAAATGTGTAGTGTAAAATGCATTGATGTCAAACATGAGGGACATCGAAAATTTAAAACAAATTGCATGTGGACATTAAAACAATTGAAACACATTTCACAGAACATGGTATAATGGTTTATTTTGTTCATTTGGTTTGTATTCTTTCCTATAATATCATTGTGGTACAATGAGTAGGGTTTGTTTTGCTTTTTTTAAATAACTATTGCTAGTTTTTAAAAAATATGAATACCCAACATACCATAACAGCTTCATTGTACAGATCCTCAGACTCCTCATATAGCATGTCTAGTGCACGCTTTTGTGCCGCCATGATTCTATCAATCTGTGCTACAGTCGCCATGTATTCCGCACGCTTGTATCGGCTCCATTCTTTTTGTAACAAAGCACGAGCCTCCACCTCCTGTTCAGTAAGTTTCACTTCAGGTCTTTTCCTTTTTCTAAGAGAATTTTTTTTTTTGTTAATATCATGTTATCATCAGAACAGTTCATGGAAAGAACTTAATATTCTCATGGTAAACAACATCCTATATTTTATGTTCGTTAACTAATAATAGTGATGATAAGCTACAATATAAATATATGTAAAGAATATTGTAAGAACAAACATCAGCCTTAACTCTCCACTCATGAGAGCATGTAATTGCTACAACACCCTTGTGAACAATAACATTGATTTTAGAAACCACCTAATTAATTAATTCTTAATACCGACATTATTATAACTTTTTGTTTTCTTATTTATAACAACAATATGTATTACTTTTAATGATTGATTTTGTAAATATAAAATGTACCAACCTGTTATAGGTGTACATAACAGAATATATTTGGTGATTTTTTTACAAAAGTATATGTTATGTTCACACAATCACATTACAGTCACAAAATGAAATTTAAAAAAAAAAGTTGTATGCCAGAAACCCACCTTTATGCAATATACTAAATACCAAAAAATATTTGGCATATACAACACATAGAATAAAGTCAGACCTTGTTTGACTTGGTTATTTATAGTCTTAATATTATAAATATATAAATACAAAGGTCTTGATGGATGTTTGTTACCAGGTAACTCCACAACCGCTGAATGGATCTGGATAAAATTTGGCACAGAGACAGATAATAGTCTGGAATAGCACAAAGGCTACTTTTTATCCTAGAAAATGTAAGGTTCTCGCTGGAAGTTGAATACAGTTGAAAGATGAAAGAAGAATGATGAATACAGTTTTTATTGAATTCCACACAGACATAGTTTCAGGCAACTGCTAGTTTATCATAAATTGTTATTAAAATTTATTAAATAATACACATTACCCAATCTGATCCACAAGATTCAAAGGAATTTCTAATTCTTCGATAGGCTTCAGTTGTCTTGCATTCTTTTCCAACCTTCTGATTTGTTTTTCCAACTTTTTTCGACGTCTATCTTCACGAGCTTTTATGATAGCAGGATCCATCTTTTTCTTTTTCTTTAAAGGCTCCGCACTAGTAACAACATTAATTTAATTCTCAATAGCTTATATACATCTCGTTGCCATTTCTAAAGTAAGATTTTACTAATCAAAAATAATGTCTTACCATAATTGATCACTTATTCTAAATTGTAACGTAGTTCCAGTGAAAATATTTCTATTTATGGCTATTGCTGCCGACGGTGTAGTTAATGATAATCTAAAAAATGAAGGAAAAAATAATGGAAACATTTACGGATCAAGTTACGTATTACATTACTGGAAAGAGATTACCTGGAAAATTGTTTCAATATAGATAAACTGAACATTATGATTAAATAACACTGTGCTTATTTCACAAATTTTATTAATGCACTTTAAAAAACTTTTTTCAAAAATTTGGGAAATAAACATAACCTTTCATTGCATGTGACAGTGACAGACGTGACAGATAGAAAATGAAGAGATGCGTTCTAACTATCTATATCGTATCTTTCCTTTTTTCTTTCGTTTATTAAATTTAATTAAAAGTTAAAAACCGACATTGTATTTGCTCATAAAAACAAAAATAAATAACCGAACGAATACAACCTTAGAGTATTTTTGGGTACTATCCAATTTATTTGTTTTTTACAATTTACTTGGTTTTTACAATTTACTTAATTTTTATTATACGCAAAAAAATAAAAATGTTAGTTGATTGGTGAGAGAAAAAATATTTTCGAATTTAAAATCCTAACCTTGAAATAGGAGATCGATACTTCTTTTTTCTCGTGGTAACAATTAGAAGACCTTAATGCCCCAAAAGTTAAAGGCTTGTTACACCGAACTACTGAAAACTCTCGTCTCAGCGCCAGCGCGCCGTCTACGTTCGAACGACGGATAAACGCCGCGTAGTGAGAGACTTGAGCGAGTGAGAAAGATACATTTGTGAGCAAAAACGATACGTCTGACTTGCCTCGTTGAATATTTTGATATTATTTATTTCAAAAAATAATAATGATGTTTATGTTAAAGGTTTTCTTTTGAAAACAATAATTAGGGCCTTTGTATTTTCTTGTGTATGCATAATAGGCCGAACAAAATTTGTATTCAAACCGAAGCCTTAAGCGTATATCGTCAAAATAATTGGCAGTAAGTCGCTCGGTGCGTAAACACTAAAGCAATACAAACGAGTAACGACTCATAATATTTTATTTATAATACCACGGCCTAACAGAATACTAGCTTGAAAAATAGATAATATTGATTCTGCGTTTAGTTTCATAATTGAAGTACCGCTGGCCTTATCTCATTCCCATCCTTTTCTCTTCTTTTCCTTACTAACTTCTCCTGTCCTAATTTTCCTAAAATGCAGCTGGAAATGTATCCGTAACTCTTCTGGTTGTAATACGATGTTGATGAATGATGTAATTAATAACCACCATAGAGATCGCTTGCTCGATTTCAGCTCTCTAATATTAAACAAATTTCTCTCTATCATTTTACATTAATGAAATAGGACAATAAGACAACTCATGCTGTTTTTCATTTTATAATATTTCTTTTTTTGCTACATTTTAATTTGAACCTAATTTATATGTGGTACCTAAAATGTAACCTAACTCTAATCAAACTACCTGATTGAGTTTATAAATACGTCATAATGTATAATACTATAAAAAGCTTAACGTTAAGTAGTACCTACCATCCAAATTTTTAATAATCCAATCCAGCGTTTGATTTTCGTATGTGAAATACGGCATGTAGTAACCACTTCACCTATATCACGCTATATAAAAATGGATGTCTTTAAATTAATTTTAAAAAAATACTTAAAGTAATGAACCGCTAACCCTTTAATCACTTGATGCGGCCGTTTTAATTAAACGGATTTAATTATAAGCATTCCTATCTTCAAAACACTCGTCAATCATGACTTGATTAATTCATACTAAAGTTTAATACTTTTTACTTAAATATATGACTTGTCATGTTTATTGACGGTCATTAAACGTACTTACAAAATTGCAAGTAAGGGTCGAGTGTAATATTCATACAATTCAACATTTCCGTAAAGGTTTTCTTTTATGATTTCTCCCTAATTAATCATCATGACTTTAAATGTACATATTTTTATTCGAAATATGTATAAGACTCATCATATTCGTAAAACTTTTTATCGTATTTTTTATCTGAGGAAAAGAAAAACGTCCCAAATGTAAAAATTTACAGATGCGGTATTTATTTTTATTTAGGATAATACAAGTACGTATACAAAACAGAAAAGGGGAACGGACACGAACACGAGAAAGGGTCCCTATTCCTGTCTAAAATAAAATTACTAGTTGATAATATCGCGATTCGCGATGTCTCAAATCGCGTCGCGTCGTGTCGTGTCGTTTTATCGCTCCCGGTGAGCAACGAGTAAATCAACGAGTTAGATTATTTGACTATCAATTTTTAATTAAAACATATGGATTGCCATAAAACAGTCAAAATAAAATATTTTGACTGTTTTATGGCACTTCATTAAAGTCCAATAATTTGTAACTATGTATGAAATCTTCTTTGTCTATCCCTCGTTTTTTTGGGATCGACGTTTACATTTTCACAGCGGTAACGGTATAGGCCCTTTGTCTTAATATATTTACGAATTCCAACAATTCTCAACCAGGCCTTCAATTTCACTCTATTAATAGTATCATTGTGGCACATTAAAAAACCGATCATTGTCAAATAATTGAGAGACCATTGTAACACGATTGTGTTAGAACAATTGGGTTGGGGGTTCCCTTCATACCGAATATTGAGCATACCCGATGCATTACGTGTTGCAACCATCATGTTGCCTCTAACTTGAAAAACAGCTTCGGTGCAACCTAGAACTACTATTGAAATTTGATAATAAATGATTATATAAAAACAATTGCCTTCTAAGTATTAATAAAATAAAAAAGATTTAATCTAAAATGCCGCACGCGTCATGTCTCATGTACAGATCCCGATAACCATCCGAGGAACTATAAAAATGTAAATCAGCTCATTATAATAAACAAAACTCAGCCATTTAGCATTATCCTCATAATGCGCAATGTTTGGCATCAACTCATTCTATAACTGAGTGCCTACGGTATTGACATGCGCTACACAAGACGTGCGTTCGATTTTAATGATTTATTCAAACGTTTCGCAAACTTAACTCTCTTGCCTTCATCCTGACAGTGAGTTGATTACAATGAGTAACAATCATTCGGATTACGCCTTGACAAAACTTGTGACGAATTTTCTAAGTGCGGATATCTCTAATTATACTAATCATAGTGAAGTGACACAAACGCATCTGTTTGATTTGTACGAAGCGTACAGAACCAAGGAGAGAGAGCAGCTCAGTGTTTACAAATCCGTCGCTTATGTGTTTGGTGTTGTGATATTTCTTAGCAACTTAACCGTAGTCATCTCCAGTGGACTTATCATTAAAAAAGGTAATGTTTTCATCGTATACAAAATAAACGATATGCAATAAGATATATAGTTTGTTTATAATTACTAAATGTTAAAATTAATAAGTTGCAACGACTGTACCTAGGAGAAAAATTAAAAGTTCACTTAATAAATATCAATATACACGGGCCTCTGCCATGATTTTCATGCTCGTCAGTAACTAGGAATTTTTATAACCTTACCAAGCTTTAATACCGAGTTGAATTATTCTAGAATGTACCCTAGAGATTGGTATATGAGATAGATGCCCATCCCTTTTATAATACAGGTTTTCATAGTATCATTTCTGCATTCATCCTATCAACACTTCTATTTAAGAACTATTATTTAGCATACGTGTCATGCCTGTCATGTTCAAATATTATAAAAGTAAAATAACATAAAATAATGCAAACCAAATGTCATATACATTTTTTTTTGGTATTAATAGAAACCCTTAAACATAAAAAAATATCTGTTTTAATAGTTACAAGTAGAATTTGTTTCATAATTATAAAGGTGTAGTTTATTCCAACTCATGACATTAAGTTTGTAAACAAAGCGCTCGCCTTTAGGCTAGACTACGAAAACTCCAAAATATTAGTGGATACCAATTTTAATTAGCTATCCAAACTTACAATTTTAATTTATCCCACAATTTCCACAAAATTACATTTCCAAAGAAAATGTAAAATATTGTAATGACCGCCTTCTTTAGTAAATAACTATTAATTTACAAAGTTTAGGTCTTGACTCAAGACTCTTGAGTTGGTACAAACTATATATAGTTATTTGAAAAGGTGGCTGGGGGTCTAATATCCTCCCTCTGACCCCTCTTTCTCTTATTTTCCTCACAATAATATACCTTTTTATGGCATAAATTCCACCGAAGTGATTGCAACTTATCTATATCTTAGTGTCTTTTCTATATCTTAATTTTTTAGATTTACTGTGGTCCCTTAATATTAAATCAAAATAGTTTTCATGTTTCTTTACACAGAAGGAATTGAAATACTACTTAAAAAATAGAACTTTGCTAGTAATGACATCATGAAGGCTGTATTCAAATTTGGACTTTGATTTAACCACGATTGGAACACATTTTTTATACGTAGTTTTTTTAATATAACTTATAACAGCTATTAATTCGAAACGTGTAAAGAGATATGGGTTTTTTTTAATAATTCAATTGATAAAGATTTGAACACAAACTAATAAAAAAAACTTAATCGAAAACCGGAAAGTCAATGTAAAAATCATCGTTGTCATTGGTAGGTACTCTTAAAACTTTACATGTTAACAATATTTTTATTTGTTGTAATCTTAATATGTTTGAAGACTATTGTTTTATTTTAGTCGATATTTATAAGATTAGTAGGTATTATTTTCGGGCGTGTTGTAAGGATAAACACACACATACGGAAGACACAGTTGAAAAAAACAATACAATAGAAAAGAAAACATAAAGGGCTTTCAAAAGTATGAGTTAAAGAAAAATATAAACTTTTAATCCGTCACCGAATAATTCTTACGATTTTGGGGTGGACTTCCCCCTCCCCTCCTTCCCCTCTCCCCCTCCTAACCCTCTCCGACATGCCAATGATACGTAATCTCTGTGTAACAAGCATACGAAATCTTTGTATATATGTCTAGGTTACGGGCGTTCATTCACTCATCAGATTTTAATTTGTTTCTTTAAAACTTTCTAAATAGAACCTCCTCCAATAACCTAGACGTACACGAATATAATATAAACGTGATTATCAGGTAAATGACAGACGTATCATAACGTTTTCAGTATTGCTACAAACATGGAGAATGGCTCGCATAACCGATTCAATGGGAATATTTGGCGCACGTGCATGACAAAAGCATAAACATTTGAATAAAACAAAAACACCAAATAGGCTGTTTCTAAAAAGCTTGTAACATTTAATTTTATTTAAAACATGATAATACAATAAATACGTTTAACAGGATAAAAGATTCGTTTTCGTTATGTTTTTAAGTTACCTAATTAAAATCCCAAATCTGCATATATGTATGTATTTTTACAACAGGTGTAAATTAAAAAAAAGAATCGATGTATACTAGGAGAAATTCATGAGGAGGGAAGAATGGCGTATAATAAGAGTATTAGATATGAATATGGGGGATATGTGGTAGGGGTAAGCCTAAGAAGAGATGGATGGACTGCATGAAAGATGACATGAGCAAGAAAGAAGTAACTACTTAGATGACGACTGATAAAAAGGCGGAGAAGCAGGAAACGTGTTGTACTGACCCCACTTAAAGGGGAGGAAATGGCCAAGTGGAATGAAAATGAGATAGTTCATGACAGTCGAATGGCGGATTCGAATTTTTTGTTTTGATGTTTTGTAGAGTCTTTTATTTAAGTATGTCATATTTTAAACTTAAAAATTTGAAAAGCATACGTACGTAATAAGGTACTTATTCCAGCTTATTTACTTACGCAAAATGGCGGATTGTATTTTACTTAACTAAATTAAAAAAAAAATAGTATCAAGAATATTCAAGCTAGAAACAACAAGAGTATTCCGTATGAATTATGAGGAGTTTATTTGTGCACAGTACACTTCAAATCGCTAATGGACTAAGTAATCCACACATACACATTCGTACCTTAGACACTTAGAATGATTACATAATTTACTGTATAACTACGCAAAACAAATACACTAAAGGAACGATTCGTCTTGACTGCGGCTAGTAACAAAACCTTGTCTTGTCAACCTTTTTACGAATAAGTATCGGATTACTCAGAAGGTTTTTTATAGATTTAAAGAATTTTTAAATTAACGAAATTACTATTTGTCATTTATTTTTTAGTTTATAAAAAAATACTGTAGAGTAGAATTTTTATCTATTTGTTTGTTTGATAATTTCTTTGTTTTTCTGAACTGTAATTAATTAGCAATAAATTTGTACTTGTACTTTTTCATCGAACCGTATAAAACCACCACAGCTGGGTTCGAATGATTCATAGACGTGTATTCCTTACATTTCTCAAATATATTTTTAATAATCATGACACGCATTTATTGCGTTCTACGTAAGATCACCTAGCCTAAAGTGATGAAACTAAAACCGTACCCATGCAACTTGTGGTTAACATAGTGGTTATAGGCGGCTATCCTTGGGCGACCAAGTCACGTAAAATTCTTTAAAGAATGTATACTGCTTATTGCGCTATGACAATGTCAATCTTTTATGTTGTAGGTCAACAGCCAAAGAGTACATATCTCCTTCTCGGAAATGTCTCCCTTGCGGATACAATCATCGGAATCTCTATCATTTTTGGCGCCAGCGTGGAAACCTCCACAAACTCTAACACACTGTGCATTTTCCAAATAGGTAAGTCACAAAAATTAACAGCAATTAATAAGATATTTAAGGTTTTTTTTATTTTATTGTATAACTGACCAACAGTGAACATAACATTTGCTGGAGTTTGTCCTGTTACATACAGCTATGGCATCTTACACCTTTAATATTTTACAGTTATGTACAAAATCACAATGAATCTACGAGTTTCGTTAGCTTATTATATTGTGAGTGTACAAAATTAGATTACAATATTAAGCAAATTAAGACATCTACACTTACAATATCAAAGTTAATCTACAAGTTTTAAAGTTTATAATACAAATAAGAAAGTCAGAGGTAGACTACGTCTGCAAGAAAAAGCATTCAGGGAAATCATGACAAAGTTTATTGTAAGTTAACTACATGTTAAATGTTCTGAGAGGTCGATTGGCTTCAGAACTAGAAATATAAATAAATAATCTTAGCCGTAAACTAATATACTCTTAAATTAATTTTAAAGGTACTTAGTAGGTAAGGTAAAGTAGTCTACACATAATGAAATAGCTAATTTTCCACTTGAAGTTTATAAGTAAAAACATACTTCATTTGAGTATTATGATAAACATAAAAGCTAATGTGGAAAAAACAATCAATAACTAAACTCGGTCAATTTTGTCAATAGGTATGTTGGTTTGTCCAGCGATGGTATCAATATTCAGCGTGGGCATGATCGCCGTGGATCGATACATATACATATTGCATGGACTGTATTATCAAAGATGGTGCAACACCACCAAAGTGAGGATAATTATAATGTGTATTTGGATGATTGGTAAGTTTCAAGATAAAGTTTCGCTTTATCTGAACTGCTCAATGTCTAACACGCTTCGTGTTGTCTATAACAAATTTGCACCTCACTTTGCACATTTTGCTTTACAGGCTTAACTCTTGGATTCATGCCCGTTACCGGTTTGGTCAACGAAGATCACATACTCGTATATCATAAGTGCGCCTACGTTTCACTCTTCCCTAGTATTTTAATTCTAATAAATTCTCTTTTAAGTATCGTACCAATTATATTAGTAGCAGTGTTGTACACCATCATCCTTTTTAAAGCTCTTAAAAATGCTAAACAAATTAATACTACTTTGAAAACAGTCAGAATCAAATCATCCAGTGACGCTCCGGAAATGAGAGCTTACCGCGGACACGGTAATCATAAAGCAACACAATCAGTGAAAGTTGCTAGAAAAATGAGCATAACCACAATTAAAAGAAGTGCCTCTTTCGATACAGCAGATGGTCGCAAAACATCAGAATTAAACACAGAAGATAAATCAAAAAGCACGGATAACCTAAGCAATGATCAAAAGGAAAATGCCAATTTCACTAGTGACATGACTCATTCCAAAACATCAAACAAACGTATATTTGATTCTAGCATATTCACTATCAGCACTGCAACGATCATAAATGAATCGATATCTGATATAAGGCAATCGCCAAATAAAATTGCAAAAGCAATAGCAAACTGTACAACTCGATACAAAGAAAAACTAAAAGAGCCAAACAGATGGAGGGCGGTAATAATAGTGATGCTTACAACCGGCAGTTTTATAATTACATGGATACCATTTTTTATAACAGCTATTTTCTACGTATTCTGCGAGGAAAAATTGACAAATCCAAAATGTATAGATATGAGTATATTGCTGCGAGGTCCTCTAGCAGTTATAGCTTTTTGTAATAATATTTTAAATCCTTTGATTTACGCGTGGTGGCATAAAGGATTCCAACAAAGTATCAAGACATATTTCCAGAAGTACATGAAAAGTATATTCAAGAATCCTTACCTCTGACAATTTAAGCATTTAAATATTTTTAGCTTAGGTTACTTAAATTTGCCTTGTAGGAGCGATTAATGTTAAAATGAAATTGGCATTACACCTTTTAATGCAATTGGAGTAGAAGAATAATGTATTTGTTTCTTATCGACCTTGTGAGATTCCAAATGTAACAGAGAATAAAATAACCTTGTGATCTATCGCTCACAGGGGAACATAATAGCAAATAAATTTCATATGTTAATTTCATAATATGTATGTTTTTGTCCGTAACAGTATATTAATAAAGTTTAACAAAAGAAAAACGTGATACGAAATATATTTTTAACACTTAAATTACAACGAACTTTTCAAAATGCAATTGAAATAACAAAAACTCCTTTTGAATCAATAAATAATGTTTTAAACTCCGTTTCAATTCCTTTCTTAAATCAAATTTACTTATTATATAACCCTGTGAATTGCTAACAATTTTTATTTCAAATACAATTTTATGTCGTCTAAATTTAGTCATTTATATTTTTTGCACGCACAAATTTCTAACAGTACACACAATTTTGTTAATTCATTAAAAAAAATTAATAAGCCCGACTGACTATAACACTCCGGGGACGAATACGAATCGAATGAAACCTTTCTTTTCAAAATCGGCACAACCGCATGAACGTATACTCCCAACAAACATAACTCAGTCGGGCATAGATGCACTATTCTTCCGCTGTCTTTATTTACACAACTTGAGAAAAGGTATGTATTACAGAAATTTTTCTTATTGTGGTTAAACTACTGTAAAAATGTTCTGTTCTCTGTTATAATATCTAAGCAGTTATCCATCTCCGTAAATAAAGGGGGGGCAAAAGCGCATCTAAACTTACTATCTTACCAAGTAACGAAGCACGACATGCTATTTTTTTGGGAGAGCACGTACATACAGTATAGTATGTACTTTGCAATGTGAAGATAGCTATTCTACGAATCAAACTTAATGATGGCTCGGAATATCGTAGGAGTCGATGCGCAGAACACAATTTAAGGTATCAGCGGGGCGCTCACGGGCGTAGCGGCGGGCACACCCCACGCTTTCCTGCACCTGCAGTTCACCTTGGGTACAATCGAGCTCAATAATTTTGGTTAGCTAGTTTTATGTTATTATATATTCGTTAATAACATAAATTATTTATTTATTAACAATATTTTGTAATTTGATTCACACTAGTTCCGGAACTATAAAAAAAAAATATTACTTCAAACGGAGCTAAACTATTTCGCACTTGTTTGATGTTTGATTCGGTCTATACCTTTGCTTCATGAAATCAGACAAACAAATTATGTTGTCAAAGTTCACCTCAATTCCAAAAATACTATAACGATCATTTAAGGTTAGTCATTATTGTATGGACATATTTTATTTAATAAATTAATTTTATTTTATTAATAAATGTATTAAATCAAAAGCTCGGCGGACAGCTACGATTTGTTATTAGAATTTTTCACACATATTTATTCATACGTATTTTATGGAAGTAGAAGGCAAACGCATAATCGCAATCGGTTCGCAGATGGGTTGAAGATTCAAAGCCAGGTTGTATGTAGGACAACCGTGGAATGTATATAAAGAATAGGAAGGAAGGGAAGGAAGTGAATAGTGGTTAGGTCGTCAGAACTTCACACGTCAGATTAAATCAGAAAAAAAACATTCAATTCCATTGCTTGATAAAGCAAATTGAATTTTAACCACATTTTCCAGGTCTGTTTGTTGCCAGCTTGCCGGCTATGGGCTGGACGGGAAGCACTTTCAGAGCCTATAGGTGCTGGTACATCGCAGTCTTCCCGCCGCCACTTCTAATTATCGTATCATTGATGGCAATGTCAGTGATCATCATGGTTTGCGTATTGTACATCATCATACTCCGCAGCGCCGTACGAACCGTAGACAGGATCAAAGAGTTCCAGGAGAGTCATACGATATCATACATTAAAGAAGCCTTTACATACGACGAACATGTCAATTCTTCCGTTCACGAGAAATCAACGACGACTATAACAATATCGTCACAGACTATCATAGAATTAGCGAACAACCCTATCAAAATACACGAACTGGCCGGAGTGAATACGGAGAAAAAACATTTTGTAGAAAAAAAAATAAAAAACAACTTTTTTAAAATGACCGGTCAGCTAAAGGCGAGAGCGGTCAACAACCATCCGAGTAAAATCAAAGCTGTCAAAACAGTATTTCTCATTCTACTCTGTTTTGTTGGTACTTGGACACCTTTTTATATTGCAATAATAATATACGTAAAATGCGACATTACCAAGAATGGTTACGATTGCATACCTTTGGAAGTATTGACTTTGGGACCGCTTTACATTTTGGGCGTAAGTAACAGCGTTTGCGATCCAATTATTTACGCTTGGAGACATTCAGGTTTCAAAAGAACGTTATGGAAAATATACTATAAATTTATTTGGGATATGAAAATGTTAATTTAGTATTATATTTTAATATTTATGCTACATTAATTAAATGTGAAAAAATAACCGTTATGTGTTTCCAATATTATGTATACCAAATCTCTAACAATTAAATTGAATGTATGTATTTCAATTTGATATGAGTATTATTTAAAAATAAACACTATTAAGTATTTTTTAATATTATTTTTAACTATTAATTCTATAAATATGCAAGCATCAAAAGAGAGAGCTACTCCTTCCTTAAAGGCCTGCAACGTATCTATAATAAATAACAATAAATGTTTATTTAATCAAAATAGGTAGGTAATAGGTAACAATGTTTCTTTAATTTACAAATGTTTAGTACTATCGCCATAACTATGTATTATAAAATCATCAAGTATAATGTATCTTAAATACGAGTATAACGAATAGTTAGCCCAGAAAGAAAAACGTAAATATCATCATTCTATTTATAAATATAACAAAAGAATTTAACTTGACAAAACTGACATATTAACTTAAACCTATTGACTAATTCATATCCATGACAAAGAAAAGTATTTTATACAATAGGTAAACTTTATCATATAATTAAACATTAAAAGCAAATATATAAATTAAAATTTTCGTTGTAGTGTTGTATATATTTGGATATTTAAATCGAAGTGGCAAGAGAGTAACGGTTACAAATTCTTAACACTACTGCCATAACTATGTATATCATACAATACAATTATCAACTGAGTTTACATATTCACGTAAAGTAGTTTACAACTGCTTCCTAATGGGCTACAAAGTAGCCTGTGGTATGGAGTTACAGTTTTTCCATAACCAGTTTCAATGTGTATATTGAGTGTGCGCCTACTTCTGCATGTGCGTCTAATCTAATATGGTAGTGCACCTCTTTGCCTTTTCTTCTTTTAATTCGGAGTCGACTGGTAGAGAATGCCTATAGAAATTAAGTCCGCCTTTTGTAATTGTGTGCAATAAAGTTTTTAAATAAATAAATAATCTGATTAAATGATAGGCGAAAGGTGAAAGTGTATACTCTGTACTCAGTGCAGATGTTGACAGGATTTATATATATGAAATACATATTTAGCTTAACGAAGTCAGAAAAGTTAAAAGGAATTAGATAAAAAAAAATCAGTTTCGTTAAATGTTTTATTTTGCAGGAAAAAACGAATCGTTTTTTGTAATTAAAATAGGATAAACCATAAATCTGACAGTATGCATTAACTACTACTTTTAATATCGCTGTATGAGCAACTCCCAGGGTAGCAGTGTAGTTTTGGCAGGACCGCCCCAACAAGTAATACAGTAGTTTAAAATGGAATAATATTCTGTATAATGTATAGATCGGCCACATATCTAAGAGTTATGAAAATATGTATCAGCTTCCTGATTCTTCCCGTAAGAGTGTTTATGTGTGATTTATAATTAAATTTTTTGTCTATAATTAATCTATAACGAACGTTCCTTTGGTGTTGCGTATATCCATGGACGTCAGATCACTAAATGTAATATATAGAGAATTTATGATATGGGAACAAATATGTTCATGCCTATTAGGTAGTATCAAGGTTCGAATCTTAGGTGACACAACATTTTAACGAAAACCGCGACAGGTATTCCCCTTACACAATTTTGTGCGCCGATTGGGTTAAAAGGTGCAAATTCATTTACTTATTTATTATAATTTATGGCCCTTTGAGTGTAATGAAAATGAGATATACGATCGCCGATGTTTTATTGCAATAAGAGAAACATTTTCGGTTGTTTACTTTATTAAAAATTACGATTATTACTTGTCTTGATGTTTCTCTCTTCGTAAAAGGCAATAACCCCGCTAATGTAACATCGTAATCACAACATATAATGATATATATGTAATACTGTAATATTAAAATAAACATTTAAAGTTTCATCACATAAACCATATCAAAAATAACAAATGTAAGGGCATGTTTTTGCTTTATAGGTCAAGACTATTAGAACATTCACCTGCTAATAAATGAAAAATAAATCGTTTACATATATATGCAAATAAATAACAAAATTGTGTATATACATATTCACATGCACACCTACACTATACTCTCCATACTAATAAAACTCGCCCAGTAATTTAATATCTTTACTTTTATACAAATTTATTATATTTGTTATTTATAATTTTTTTAAACATATGAGTAAAGAAATTCTATCAAAGTAATTAATAAATTCCAATAAAATACTAAAAATTTCACCCTAAATAATGATATAAAAATCATGTTCCGCACTGCATTTGTAGGTACTTTTAAGAGTAGTAATACCCGTTGTTAATGCACTCATTCATTTATAAGTGTACACATTTCTTATATCTATTTGATTATCCTATCAGTACCATAATTTTTATCTTATTAGCAATACGTTAATAAAAAATACAATAAAAATAATCCTCTACTGTACACGAATATTGGTTTTAAATTATATAATTGTCCTGTATTTCCGATACCACCAATGTTGGATTTTTAATCTCTTTATGACTTTGGTAACAATTTTACTTTGCTGCAGACATAATTAGGGCCTATTAGATTGAATTGAATGACATTTTCCATCTATCTATTTAAAGTGGAAGTATATCAGAGAATGTTTTACCTAATATTTTGCAGTCACCACTACCCATTAACATTTACCAATATTCAGAATGATTATTATTAGTACGCTACGGGTATTTATGGAAGAAAGTATGCGCGAAAAGAGAGGAATACGAAAGTAGTGAGGAAAATCGACAGTAGGGGACATTTCAATCACAATACGAATGCAAACGTATCGACAAATACTTCTTTTAAACGCCTGTTTTTTTTTTGTAAGGTTGTGTTATAACTACTACTGACTAACACGATCATATAAAAAGGATAAAATTGAATTCTTTGAATTAACGATGAAGTGAGAAATAAATAAAGTTGTTAAATAACAATATCATAATCATATTATTACCTAGGTAACACTGAAAATGTGTAGAAAATGAAAAACGGCTTAATGTAGAAAGTTGCCGATACTTTTATTGTTTTTCGAAGTAATCTCCGTTCCTCTATACACATCGTCGCATTCGATGGAACCACTGAGAAAAGCAGTGGGCCCATTCTTCCTTAGGAGTCTCTTCTATGGCATTTTCGTACGCTTCACCGCATCTTCAGGGCTCGTAAAGCGAATACCTCGAATTTTATCTTTAGTTCTTGAGAATAAATGAAAGTCGCAGGACGCCAGGTCAGGACTGTATGGCGGATGACTCATTATCTCGACACCTGCCATAGTCAAATATTCAACAGTCCGTTTTG
>DWLR01001662.1:0-17468 GCA_018246295.1 Papilio alexanor hazarajatica
ATACGCAGATTTAAAATATTTTGCAAATTATAACCTGTGTACAAAGTGGTCTCAAACTTTTGGCCGGCAGTGTATTTCTGTGCCAAAATTTGTCCAGATCTGTTCAGATGGTATGACAAACGTGCATCCAAACATTCGCATTTACAATGTAATGATATTGTTACCCTCCGTATTTTTTTGTAATAAATACTATCTTGTATCCTTCCCAGTACCTTAATGAAAATATGTGTACAAAGTTTAATGATGATCGGTTAAGTAGGTTTTACGAACAAGCGAATATCTCTTTGTACCTAACAGACACACAGAATGAAATAGAGATCATGTAAATATAACATATGTTTTGAAAAACATGATAACTTAAATAAAATGGGAAGATCAACAAAATATAACTAGACTTGTGACAACCCTAACAACAGTTTTGTCTATGAAACCCCTACTCGTTTTTATCCAAACATTCCCGTTTCTATCAACCCCATACTATGTTTCTATTGATCCCATATGACATGTCTATTCGCCTATTTTGCGTCTCTATTTACCCCAAATATTAAAAAAATTGTACACTTGCAAAGATTTTCATCGATATCAATAAATTAAAATTATAATTGTACTTATTGACGGACAAAACTTGTTCCTGATAAATCATACAATCATAAAATCAATATTTTACTATTGAACACTACGTTTGTCATACATATAATTCGTAACTTTTCTAAAGTACAAATTAACGTATTTCGTCCGAAGACATTCAAATGTCTTTTATTTTATCTTTGCCTAACTTCATGTTAAAACAGAGTTTCCTAGTATAAAAAAAGATATAGTTCCTTAATCTACACTGATAAAATAGTTACTTACTCACTAAAATTATTGGATATTATGGTGTAAAAAGCTTTCCTGGCTTTGTGTCTATTCACACCGCGATTTCTATTGGCCCCGTTTTATGGTACTGTGAAATTAAAATTAAGACAATGTGAAGGAGTCTAAGATTATTTATAATACTAGCTTTTGCCCGCGACTTTGTCCGCGGAGAATTGTTACTGTGGGCAGCATTTTATAATTTTTAAGGTACATACTTATTATGCAAATAATACACATATGCACTGCTGTTGTTTACTACAAATAACTTATTTTAATACATTATAAGAAATAACGTTTTTTTTTTAATTTTCGTCCTTTTCTAAAACATGAAGATTTTGCTAGTTTGTGAATCACATCGTTTATTGTGTATGGCGCTTGGTGACTCCTACTCTCGCGCGATGTTTAAGACAACAGTTTTATTAATCATACAAATGTTTTCGATAATTATGTGCATAGTAAACAAAGATAGATTTGTTTTAACTTCTATACAAACTTTTCCTATTTCGTCCCCACACAGGTCGATATTTCAAAAACTTTAGAACAAATATTTATTAACGTGAAATGCCTAAATACAAATTTTCACGGTTTTATTCGTTTTCTTTCTTTTTCAAGCCTTTTTTCGCGATTAAACATAGCCTACGTTCTTTCCCAGGATCTGGTCAATCGCAAACCACCAAAACCAAACCACCGTAGCAAATTTCATGAGAATCGTTTTAGTGGTTTAGGCGTCAAAATGTCACAGACATACAGACATATTAGTAAAAAAGTAGGCAGTTTCCAGAGTTTGGCTTGTTTACTGCATTAAATAATTTAAGTTCGCTGATCTTCAAAAGCGAAGCACCTTTATAACTGTTGTTAAATTATAGGATATGTGTACAATAATTACTGCTTAAGTTTTAACGTCTCTGTCCTGTTTCATATATGTTAGAATTATACTCTTTGTCTGGCTGTCATGTTATATGCATAACATAAAAATATTTTGCAATATTTGTTAAATAATAAATATTAAATAAGATGTTATGTTATTGTAATATAGGTCTTTTAATTTTGGGATTAAAAATCCACAAATAAGCCTTAAGTTTTACCTGAGGTACTTGTTACCTTAATTGTACAAATATTTTGGTAGAAGAATTTACTTTTATTTACAGTAAATAGCTGTATTTTTATTATGGTGATGATTAATTATTCTGTTGTTATACAATAAATTAAGTTGATTGTTATAAATGGAAAGCTACAATTTTAACAGACGGGCATTACGTTGTTATTTGATATCTTCTGCGATAAGCAAAAGTTGTCGAAACATGTGACATTTCTTTATAAATTTAATGATGGATCAAAACCTCGAAGACACACTATACCAAGTAATACTTATAGAAGATCAAGAGGCTATTATTCATCTTATTGCTCAAGGTATTTCGATTTACAAACCTAAGCGTTTTCTGTATGATAATTCTAATTTTTATAATTTTGTTTTCTTTTTCTGTCAGGCGCTAATCCAAATAAAGTAACTCGACATGGAAAAACTTGCTTAGGAGAAGCTGCGAAACTTGGTAGTATTAATGCTGTTAAGCTGCTTATTGATTCTACTCTTGCTAATAAAACTGCATCTCAAGAAAGTATATCAAAAAAGCGGAATATTAAATGTCATAAGAGAAAACTGAAAACCACCGGTCAATACAGTGAAACTATTGTCAAATGCAAAAATTACAATGATCGAACATACAGGGAATGTCATATAAAAAATTCTGGTAGCATTGATTCGGAATTTCAAGAATGTTCTAAATTTGATAAAAACAGGGGCTACTTTGTTTTCATCCATAGCGATGGATCAAGCAGTGATGAGAGTAGAATCAGTGTGAGATCACCTGTGACACCACCGGCATTGCCATTATCTCCACAGATTGATCTGGAGTGGGATGAAGATATAGGAAATGTTGCACCTACTACCACTGAGGATGAAACATGGTCTTCAATGTATAAGTTAGTTTTAAATTTAGTATCATTGTAACAAGTCATAGTTGGCTAGCAATATAAAGCTAAGAAAAAATTAATTACGGGAGTGACAGGAGGGTATTGTTTTTAGTGGATACATATGTATCTTATACAATACATACATATCCCTGTAATCTGTTCCTTTGTGACCACCTGTAATCTAAATGGCTTGAACAATTTCAAAGACAGAGATGTCATTTGATTCATATTCTTACAAGAGTGTCATAGAGGTACAGTCAGCGAGTTTGCTTTTTTTTAATTAACCATTGTTCGATATTTTTGTAATGTTTCAAGCCCGTAGTAATCTACTTAGTACTAGTTACTAAGTTATCACATTTTTCATTGGAAAAAAACAAACAGTGTTGTGGGTTCATCACATCAAATCAATGTTTTCAATTATTCTAGTTAACATTTAAAGCGACCAGAAGAGCTGCAGATGCTTTCTGAGTTGTTGTACACTTTAGTCTCTTAGTAAAATGCAGAATTTAATTTAATTTCAATGATAATTAGTATCATTGATTTATTATTGCCAGTATTATTGAAATTTTACTATATTAATTTTTTACAATTCATTTGAATGCAAATCAAAAACCAATATGATAATGTAGGGCAAAGGGTAACAGACAAATTTATTTGTGTAAATAATAATAATTAATATCAGCCTCTGATGCTTCAATTACAATTAATGTTACTTTCCAGGTGGTATGCTGCTATTTTAGAATGTACAGGTGCAGCTATTGCTTCTGCATCTATAGTAACAAATGGTATTGATCAACAAGATGCATTTATGAGAACAGCTTTGCACTATGCTGTAGAACAAGGCAATGTTGCCATTGTGAAGTTATTCATAGATGCGGGTAAGTGATGATTATTTTCTAGTGATGTCTTTGCCAGTTTTTATAAGTTTCTTTTTTTATTTTATTTACTGGTTCACAAGAAATGGTAAATGGATTATTTTTTAATTTGACCTATAAATTATTATAAGAGAAATTATTCTCCACTAGGTTAGGAGAGAAACATTTTGGATTTTTCTATATACTTGATTATGATGGCATGAGGATGTGATAATAATTATGTAGTAGTAGTAGATAAAAATAAATACATAGTCAAACAGCTATCAGTTAAAAATAAAAGCTGTGAATTTTAAAGAAAAAGATTGGTTAGGAAATACCGCTGAGGACAGATTGTTCCACACCGTGTCAAATCGAGGCAAGAAGTTTCGCGAGAACCGTATGGTTGTGGAATGCCAACTATCAAGGTGGTGTGGATGGAGGTACAATGATGGAACTCAGCGGCAGGAATTGTTACTGTAGCGGCCCAAGACGTATATTTGACGATTACAAAACGTATGTCTGGGCCTGGTGTATGTTGGACGAATGCAGGACGAATATGTGACGACTCGAAGACGAATAGATGACGAATGGACGACAACTGGAAGACGAATAGATGACGAATGGACGACGACTGGAAGACAAATAGAAGATGCGTGTTGCGTGTCGTCGTGCGTTGAGTGTGACGGTGCACGCGGCGTCGCCACTGTACGCCGTCGCCGTAAGCTTCTTGTCTTGAAGGGAGCCAATACCGTAGGATGGCGCTAGTGCGCCAACAGTTACCAACAATTCTTTGGAACATGGTATGGGTAAATGCGGTAAAATCTGCTAAAGGCCAGAGGATCAAGCCAATTAGTAAGAGCTCGGTCGTTGACGATTCGAGTCACTCTCCTTTGTATGTGGTCAATTGGAAGAAGTTGGTATTGTGAGGCCGCACTTGCGCCTTATACAGCTGAAGGCGGTGGCCTGGCTGGAAATACTGCTTTGTTCTACTGAGTACATCAAGCTTTTTGGAATCCAGCTTGGCCTTGTCTTCCAAGTGACCCGGAAACTGAATGTCATTCAATATGTCAACGCCGAGGAAACTGATACTGGCTGAGGCAACCAGGGGAGTGTTTAAGTCGAAGTGAAGATTTACGACGAAGGATTCTTTCTTAGCGGTATACGCACAAATTTCTGTCTTTTTTGGGTTAATTGAATAAGACTGTGTCAACCCCAGTCCGAGATATCACTCAATAAGGTCTCAAGTTCATACAAAAGTTTATTCCGGCACTAATTGACCTGAGAAATTTTAGCATGGGCCAGGTACAGTGCGTCACCGGTGCTATTGTCTGCATAGCAATGGATGTTACTTGTTTCTAGCATGTCATTGATATGCAGAAGAAACAGGGTAGGCGACAGTACACAGCCCTGCAGTACACCAAAGTTTATAGGTCTCGGAATATGTAGTTTATTTATATATTTAATTTACTTATTTTCAGGGTGTAAAGTTGAACTTACTGCCAGTGATGGCTTAACCCCATTACATATAGCAGTTATGAAGAATCAAATGGATATTACTAGATTGTTACTTGGAGCGGGAAGTAATGTCAACTATAAGACACATGAAAAGATGACACCTTTACATTTTGCAGCATCCCGAGGGTTCATTGAACTGGTACTTTGGACTATTTTACATACTCACATTAGATATATGTATGTCGCAAGACTTAATTTGATCATATGTACGTATTTTTATTTAAAAAAAATTTGACTATGGTAAGTGTTGACACACACAGTTTTGATAGTTAAATCCTACCAACAGCATAGATTTAAAGCTGTACTAATATTACAAGATTTTTTTCTCACCTTTATTTAGTTTGTTTTGTCTTCCTTGTTTCTATGCTTAGTAGCATTTGGTGCAATCAAGTGGGATAACAAATATATATTATGATGTAGGTTAAGATACTGGTGGCTAATGGGGCTTATATTGACGCAAGAGACACAAATGAACGGACAGCATTGTATTTAGCATCTGGACGAGGTCATGCTGATGTTGTGGCATTCCTTGCATCTGTTGGTTCAAACGTAAATGGAGAAGAAATACATGGTAAGACTTTTTCTACTGATTGATAATGTAAATCGAAACTAAGTATTATCATGTACTCTCTACCGCTGTTGGGTTAAACGAATTTTTTCTGCCATACATTTCAGGTTATACACCTCTGTGTGAGGCCGTTTGGCAGAGATATACAGCTGTTGTTGAAGTATTACTCAGGTCTGGTGCTCGTGTAACGCATTGCCATAAATTATTGCATAATGCCATCATACAGCGTCAGGTACTGCAATATTATTTTTGTTAATAAATACGTATCTTTTGAACATAAATAATACCACCAGCTTAACTCTGAGTTTTCAATTGTCATCGTAAGATCGCGTTTTTTTCGAAACATATTTAGAATTTGCATAATGCCAGATATCATTCTGTTACAGAAATACCAGTAATATTTTCAATTGATAGTGATGGTCAAGAGATGGTACTCTAAAACTTGTTTTATTTTTTATTTTTGTGAAAATTAATTAAGATACGTATATAGATAAATAAATAAAAAATCGTATCGAAATACAAAATTTCATCCTAATTATTATGATTTACATTTTTTATATATTTCTTAGTCAAAGCAAACATTTATCCTTAATAGTACAGATTGACTATTGATTTAGATCTGTGTAACCTCATTGAGGTTAAAATGTGTTTCATCGAATAGGTTTAAATCATCTAAAATCGAACTTTTTATAGGAGGAAATTGTGGGGATGCTATCAAATTTAGGAGGAGGAATCAATTTACATAATGATAATGGAGATACGCCTTTATTACTGGCAGTCCGTTCTTCACAGCCAAATATAGCACATATTTTACTCCACAAAGGTAACTAACTACAGAGCTACTGTTTTAACAATCACTTTTACATGTCCTAGAAATGTAGATGCAAAAGTTTAGAAACAAGCTAATGGTAATTATTCTCATACTATTTTTCTTACGTAATATTTAAAAAAGTCCATGCTCTAAGCGTGGCTATGATATATATTAAATTTTAAATGAAACATGCGGATCCTGCAGATATTGACTTGCCAGCTTTTATCAAATTCAGTCGTTTCATTATCAAGTTGTCGTATTGTCTGAAAATTTTGACTAAACTAAAAAATTTAAAATACATTTATTTTCTTGTTTTTCAGGTGCAAATGTTAATGGCACAAACAGTATAACAGGTGCAAATGCACTTCATATAGCTGTCGAAAATATTGAGAGTTCTAAAGACTTCGAAGATATGCTAGTGTGTTTAATTCAATACAACATAGATATGAATGCAACAGCACTAACCGGCGATACAGCATTGAACAGAGCTTTACTCTTACAAAAGTATGATTTGAAATTGCCATTTTACATTCATTTACTTTTTCACAAAATCATTAAGAAAGACAGTATTTATCAACTAAATTTGTTCAACATTCGTAAAACATAGGCGACATTTCATTTTTTTTAAATCAATTTTTTTTTATTTGTAATGACCCAAATTGAGTCATTGTATTGAGCTTTTTAAAGTTGACTTCTTTATAGTAAAACATCATTTAATAACGTCGTTATTTATATATTCCAGGGATTTTGCAGCAGTTTTGCTTATAAGATATGGAGCTGGTGTCAATGCTTGCGATCTTCACTCTTGCGGTTTGGACAACTTATCGATAGCTAGTAGGAGAAAATCAAATCAGTTAGCCTCGATGCTGATAAAAGCGGGACATTACACGATAACACAGGAATCAGGCTCGGTGAGCAATCTTAAATCTGGAAATACTGCCAAATGGGTACTAAACGCGTGCAAAGAACCGTTAAATCTATCGGATATTTGTAGGATTAAAATTCGACGATTATGTCTCAATTCAAATTTAGTAGCTTACGTATCCGGGCTACCCTTACCCAAGAGCTTAAAAAGGTTCCTTATGATGGAAAATGAATGTGTACACATACTCAGCCATGTTTAACTCATTGGGTCTGAAGTCTCTTGTGATTTGTTATATTAAGTGATTAGTGATAGTTACACACAGTAAAGTATCGAAACAAGTGAATAATAAAGTGCACTAATATATATACTATTGTAAGAAATTACAAAACACATTCAAGCAGCTTTTAACTTTTATTAAAAGAACAAATACATAAAGATACAATATGTAGTACAAAGGTGTACATTAGTGGAAAATATAAAACTTTACAGATGAAAATCTATTCTTAGTGATATTATTTAGTCATTATTTTATTATAATAAGTCATTTCTTATAGTAGTTTTCTATAGAAGTGTCTAATTTATTTAGATTTAAAATGTATCAATATTTATCATAATTACATGACTAATGTTATATCAAAATGTAACACTAGAGCAAATAAAGAATCTTGATCTCAAAACGTTTTTTATTATTAAGATCTACCCTAATATTAAATCACAAACATATTTCAAATCAAGCAGTATATTGACTACATAAAATAAGAAATTAATGTTGCTAGTGAAAACGTAATTTCACAATCAGTATAAAACATTATAAACTCTCTCCAAACATAGTTAACGTCGAAACAATGCAAAAAATTTGGTAAAAAATGGTTTGATTTCGTGTAATAATGTCAACATTTTAGGGCAACATATTGTCTGACCAACTGATCATTGAAGTGGCAAAAATTGGAAGTAGTCGTATCTGCCAATTTGTTGTCTATATTATCGACAGTGGCCACTCGCTTCACAAATAACTTGGTTGGTCTATAATGTTTTTTACATTTTAAAATAGACATATCATAATTTATCAACGATAATACAAGCAATGCAATAATGACAGTGATATGTCATGCTAAAACGCTTATCTCTTTGGTTTTCTATTATAAAACAACAATAGTTTAGAACTTATTTCAAATAGTGTGTAAATATATTTATCTTTTCTTGAAGCTATTAAAATAAATAATAGTAAGAATAGAAAATGATTCATTCACTCCCTTCACTTAACATAATTTTAATTTACATAATTTCATTTAATTAACATAATTTCAATGAATATCTTTTAAAATTAATATTCATAGTTACAGTGCAATTTATAACCAAGTTATGACAAATTTATAAGTCCAATCCAATACTTAAAGTTCGTAAACAAACAAGCATTACTTTATAGAAGAAAATAATTATTTGAAATTGTAAAATATGTTATATGTAAATGTAAGAAAATTTGGTGTCTGCAAATATTTTGGAATACACAAAGTTTAGTAAAAAAAGTGGGGTTTTCGACCTTTTGTTTACAAATTTTAGGTTTTGGGTCAGAATGATCTATACATATTACTGTCCAGTCAGTGAAGCACGTGTATGAGCTCCTAAAAGTAAATCCAGCTTGGATCATATTTAGACCTATAGTTACGCTTTTTCATTAATAATTAATGTAACATAGTTTGTAATCAAATACATTATAAAAATTAGTTATTTTTTTTTCTCTGAATAATGAAATGGTTGCACTGTGTAACATTTATGTGTATTATATTAAATTAATAAACAGTTGATACAGTAAAAGTATTTTTACATATAATTTATAACTATATTTACATTTAGGGGGAACATTGCAGGGTCTTAAGATGGAATTTCTTCGGATCATATCAATAGCTTCAGGAAGACTATGTAGTAAGGTAGCAAAAATGTATACAGGTCTTATTAGTTAAATTAATGCATGATTCTATAAATTGTATATATTATTATAATATGAATTTAAATTATTATTATATGTCAATGTTTGAACATATGGAAGGATCATTTGGTAGGTTACCTTTGTTATCTCGTATATTAGTTATATGTGGGCAAGCTTTAGTTAGCGCTTCAACTAAATCATACTTTTTGTGCTGGATGGCTTTGTGTAGTGCTGTCTGCCCGTCAATGTCTTGCTTGTTGACACAAGCTCCATTCTTGATAAGAAAGTTAACTGTTGTTATCTTCCCTGAAATTCATTTATACATATTAAAATTACTCAGTTATATAGATAGATATGAATTCTTTTTTATGAAATAATGTGGCAAACAAGCAAGAAGGTCACTTGATATTAGGTAAAAAGTCCACTACCCCTTCCCATCCTTTTCTTATAAAAAAATTTTGGGAAAAGGGAAGAGGACTAGAATTGGGCCTCCGGTATCTCACTCATCAGACGGAAGGCAAAATAATTCTACATCACACCTGTCTTTTGTAAGGTTATGGTATTCCACCAATTTAGTGGGCTATTCTTGCAACAGATGATGTTTTTGCACACTCTACCACTGTATAAATTTTAATCAAAATTGAAAAATCAAAATACAAGAAAACAAATCGGGACAGCATTAATATAACTCAAAATGTTAGCAATTTAAAGTAATCTAAGATATGTCCTACTATAATGCATTTTTAGTGTAATTTAAAAAAAATTAACTATTGCTGCTAAAGCTAAGTTGATGCAGTACAATAAAATAACTGAATATAAAAAAAGCAGTATCAGTGCAATTCACTTTTGAGAAGACCACAATGGCAAAACAAGACATAATAGATTTTAATTAACTGTTAATTTAAAAAAAACTAAGCTCTACTGACTGTTTTGACAGTTTCATAAAAATATAAATTGAATGACATTCTTTAATATTGGTCAAATTAAGGCTATTTGAGGTCACAATGGAATCGTGGTCATGCATACATACCCACAAAAAACGTTACCCACCTGTCAGTCAGGCTAAGAGGCCACACATAAAGGTGTATGAGTAAAGTTGAAAATATAACAACATAGTTACCAGCTGCAGCAGCTTTATGTAGTGGTGTTGCCTTCCCACTTTTGGTTTCTGCATCTATGTATGCACCATTTTTCAAAAGTATGTCACAAATATTGACATGACCATTCCGGGCTGCATAGTGTAATGGACTGTAGCCAGCATTGTCCACTTTATTAACAATTTCTCTGGCATCCTTCGCTTTATTTATTAACATTGTAACTTTCTTGTCATCCCCACTAAAAGCTGAATATAAGTTTTAATAGAAATAATGGAGAAACACTATAAAAAAATTAAGAATAAGATATTACCTGCATTCCACAATCCTCGTTCCCAATCCATTTCAGAAATAGTCTGACAAACTGATTTATTGACATTTTTAATAGAACAATTTGCATGATTACAATCAGTATTATGATCCATTATAATAAAATATATTTAGTTATGTTTTATAACAAATAGATGTAAGAGAATAAATTAGATATCTCGTTGTAGTGTCCAAGTTATTTCTGTTTCTCCTGTGCTGGAAATAATCTTGTATCCCAATTGACCTAAGGAGTTGAGTGCATTGAGGACATTTGTTTTTATAGTGACACCATTCACAACTCCAACTCCTGAGCCGGGAAACTTGGAAGTCAATGCTTTTATTTCTTCTTGTCCTAGACCAAACACAGAGCTGTCATTGGCATACAAAGAACCTTTAACAGCAATATAAACTACACCATCTTCAGATGGAATGTTACTCAAATTGGTTGTAGATGGACTCTGACTTCCTTTTGTATCCATTTTATTTAAAAAAAAGTGCACACAAAATAAAAAATTGTAAGTAGAATAAAATCTTAAACCTCGTCGTCTCTGTTTGAGTGTTGATAATTGCCCATATGCATAGCCTCTTTACTGAAATTTGTGATATTGTCTTGTTCTACAACAATTGAAGGTTCTGGCTCAGAAAACTCTTTCCTCATAGTCCACATGTACTCATTATAATCTTGCTTTACTGCTGTTGAACTAGAGGCAACAACTTTATAGCCTAATACCTGTGAAACACAAGATATATATCACATCTCTTCATTAATAGCTATAATTATACTGTAGAAATGTGAATCACTCACTTCTAAAGCACTGAGAATGACGCAAGGATGTTGTAGATAAACGATGGTGGAGTCGTCGCAATAACCTCCACAAGCGAATCTTTTTAATTGTTCTATATCTCCGGCTACATGTAAATGGTTTAAATATCAAAAACTAGGCACTACTACAATTGAAATATAACACGTAAAAATCCTTAAAATGAGAACAGAAGTTATGTCAAAACGAATATTTTTATCGTAACAATGACAAAATTACTAAATTATTCTGTTTCTCATTTTCAGTATAATCCGATAAACACATATCTTTATCAACAACTACCTTTTAAGCCGGATACTAAAACTCGCCAAGGGTTTTTGTGCCCGTACGAAGCTAGATTACCTCTAATCAAAATGTAGGGCATTGATTACGGATAATTTTCACTTAATTTGTTACAGTATATGATTTCAGAGAAGAGACTGAAAGAGTTTACTTACAACAAAATCAAAGAAAATTAACAATTTTAAAAAACGCACAATTGTAGTAATTCGAATCCTTGTTCTTATAGCTCTGTTAATGACACTAATTATTTGAATACCTATATCGAAGTCAGGGTGGTGAAAACTTCCTGTCAAAAATAATTATGCTCTAAATTGTATATCTATCTCACTCATAAAGTTGCACTATAACTTTTGGTCTAGTTCTTGGTAAACCATAGTCATCCTTAAATTAATTATTGAATTAAAATTAATAAATCAATAAAAAATTAACCTTTCTTAGTCTTATAACTAAAATTCTATTTTTTTAATTTGTTGAGTCCACTCAGTGGTCGCTTTGTAAACTCTAGTCTTTGGTTAGACAATACCTAGATGCACCATGGTGGATTTGCGTAAGAATGAAGATCTGTATGTACGATGTTATTTTTTTTTCTAAATAAATTTTCAAAACTTATCGTCAACAAACGTGAATAAATGATATGTATCAAAGTTACTTCTTATTCTGTCAAGGATTGGACTCCATCGTTTATTAAAGTTACTTAAAATTCAGACTTTAAAAAACAAATGTGGTGAAAATTGATACGCTGTTTTATAAATGGCCGCGATAACTATTGTGATCCGTCAATTAAATTTTATTAAATAATTTCATCATATCGCATTAAAGTGTAAAGTTGTAGTGTGTAATTTTTAGTTTTGTGCAGTAACTAAAAATAGTACAAAGGTGTTCCGATAAATTTGTAATAATGTAAAGATTCCTACAAGATTTAAGATCCCAAGTTTTAAGACACACATATGAATACCTGTATATTACGAAAATGCTAATTGTTTTTTTGAGAATATGGAATTTATGGTTTTAGATTAATAAAATGATTGAAAATTATTGGGATAGAGGAGTAACTGAGATTACTATTTAAAAAATTAATATATAAATTTGTTTTTGGAAATCACTTCAACAAACAAAGTGCAGTTCCATCTGATGGATTACAGATTACCTTTGTCAGGTGATTTATTAAATAGATTATCAAGGAAACAAGTTGCAGTTCATGGTAAGTGACATATATTTATTTAATAAGAGTTATGTAAATTTTTATATATATTATCTTACAGAAAATTCACTTGCTGAGAAAGAACACTAAATCTGCGCGTCTTTTGACATCGCTCTGACGCCCGCTGTGACGGTGATGCTCGACGCCTCGCCCGCTGCGCCTGGAATGCTCGACGACGACGACGCCGACGCCGACGCCTCCGCCCGCAGCGCCGGTGATGATGCCTCCGCCCGCTCGCCGATGATGCTCGACGCCTCGCCATATTTAACAAGAAAGCGCAATAATGTAAAAATGAAGTCAATTACATCAAAATATCACAGTAAACGACAATATCTTAGCTAAGCCCGGACCATATGACGAGTTTATAAAGCCAAGAACCACTCAAGAGACTACCAAATAAAGACCCAATGACCCAAAAAATAATTCATCAGATGTATTATTGACTGACAAGCATCATGCTCTGGCCAAATTGTCGACCAAAATAACCTTGTGTGTTTTCCGCCATCTTGAAAAAAGGGTTAAATTCAGTTTTTTCATCATAACTCGGTTTCCCGTTGAGATACGAAAATTTTGATGTAATACTTTTTTTGCTCTTTGTACGATCTACAATTAAGGTCCTATACATTTTTCACGTATCGATCATCGTTATCGAGATATCGATCAAAATAACCACAAATTTGGGGAGAAAAAATTGTTTTTCGCTGTTTCCTTTTTTCTCGTGAAAGATATCGAAAAATGTCCAGAATGAAACTTGTAGAGCGTGTTCAGACCTACAAATTCGTTTCTTTATTTTTTATTTTCGACAAGAATTACGACCTCTAGCGCGCCGCAAAGTCAGTAAGACTGTGCCCGGTTTTGATTTAGCCGCTCGTACAGTTGTATCCACACGTCAAAATGAATGAATGGTTGTTCAGGGAATTATTGCAATTCAAAATAAATTAATAAACCAGCCAAATTATAAGTCAAACACATGAAATTTATTTATCAAATAATTTTTATGCAGCAAAAAATAATAATTACAAATGATCATTTTTTTCGCATGTTTTTCGTCGTTTTGATGGTCCTGGCTGTAGAAGGTCTTCCTCGGTAGACTCTTCGAGTCGTAAAAACTCGTCAATCGCAGGAAATGATGCTGTGATGGTCGGAAAATCATAATCATCATCATCATGATCGTCGTTGAATAAAATCTCGACTCTGGCGACATTGTTGCATGTCTGTCCACTACAGTGCAGGCAAATAACGGAGCAACTAATTCCTGCTTTCCTGCACCCACAAGCAGCCCCACATTTTCCTTTACATTTGCACGAAATGAGTTTTAAAAGTTGAGGTGGAGCGGGTGCGGTTGTGGTGCAAATTGGTTCAAGCCCGTAATTAGTCTGTCGCCAACCCCATTCCTGAGGATCTTTGAAAATTCCGAGCCACGTTTGTACCTGTAGATATGTCTGGAAAACGTGTTGGGGGACTGCGCTTTCCGTTGGTGAGAGTAGTGATTTTGCAAAGCGGTGGAATCGCAAAATATCCATCGTTGTGTCCTCTTTACAACCACCATACAGAGCGATAAGGAATAGCTTTCCCGCGCAAGCTAGCATCTCCGGATCGACCTTTTCTTGCTTAAATAGTTCTACCGATGACCGGAGGTTTGGGTTCTTCTCGAGGGTGCTGATGAATTTCGACTTTCCAATATCATAAAAAGACGACGTGGTGTCACAACCGCTGAAAGCATGGATGAAAAGAATGTTCTCAAGAACAGATTTATCATGCTTGAAATTATCCGGAGAGTACAGTTTTGCCGGTGTTGTGCCTTTAGTTGGTTTGCGGAAAAAAAATTATCCCGTGCAAGTCCGCAAATTAAAACCAAAAGATCGATATCTTCGCCGACGATTTCCACAGAGTTATGAAACGATGCTTCTCTAATTGCTGTGGTTAAAATGAGGGTATCAGCATCCTCAAAAGCCTGCTCTACTTTTAATCCGGTATTTGTAAAATAACGGCGAAGCATTTGTATCAAGTTGTTTTCATTTTGGTCCCTTGCAAGAAACTTCTCCTGGCTAACTTTCGGAGCAGTAGTTTCATCAAACGTGAACTCTGATGATTGGTTCTTCCTTGAACGTCGTGCCCTTTCCGAAGTTTTAGTTCCTGCGAGTCGGATAACCGTCGAATACAATTGTCACACTTTCTCCAAAGTGTTGTTGCACGTATGTGCCATATTTCTTGCAAATGAGATCAAACGTCTCAATTCGACCCCAAACAACTTTGTGCAGAAGGAAACCACCGTCGATTATGTGATGATGTCTGTCACCAGGTTGTAAATTTTCTGTCAAAGGTTCGAAGGCATTGTATAAAAGCGACTTTGTTCCTTTTCGCATTCCTTCTTCGGTGAACAATGACAATGGGAACGGAGCGAGCTCGTATGATAGAAATTTCCTCAGGTCAGTCTCGGAATTCTTCGTTATGCACATTCTTTGGAAAAGCAACAATGGATCGATCGGAACTGGTGACTCGTCGATTGTAATGCTGGCATTTACTGCCGATACCTTCCGGCAGTAAATACCATGCACTTTATCCTTCCTTGTGAAGACCCGAAATCCGCTCCTATGATTTTAGTCATCATGTCGCGACCAATTTCGTATGCACGATGACAATTAATGTTCTCGTTTGCAATAATTCCTGTGCCGATAGACATCAATTCTTTCTTCTCTGGAAAAGGATTATGACCTGCGAGCCACATGTCCAATTTCTCAACGTCACAATTGTCTCGAGAAATCCGCGAGGGTCTCATGTCGACGTGCTGTTCGGTTGTAGAGCAAGATACTCCGGAAAAATTTTCAATTTGTTCACAAATGTTTTGAAGCCGAACCATGCCCAAAGTCCACGATGCTATTGTGCTGTCTGTAATTCCCCGTCCCTGAGTCAGTCCTCGTGTTGTCTTCATGGATCGCATTAGAGTCTGCTCTATCGTCATGTCTGACATAATCCGAGACCAAAATTTTTCCGAGCGACGAATCGTAAAGTAGCCATATCCAGTGAACTTGCAATAATCTTGTAGGGGTATTTTTTCACTCAGAGCTCGCATATCTTGTAGGTATAAATGAGCAGACTTCGCATACAGGAAGTGGCCGCTGGCATGAAAGAAAGGAAGCATTTTTTGTATGGTATCGAGATGAAGTTCCCAATTACCGGATCTTTCTGCTTCCAGGAAGTTCTTCACCAGAGAAACCATACGATGGTACTGGACCCACAGGTTTGCCGTAGGACCTCTGCTTTCGATGGCGACTAATCCTTTTGCAAATTTGTCATACATGCTTTTCACTTCGTTGTTGTTAGCGGCAGTCATGATGGTAGGTCGATTGAATCTTCCGTGTAGTAACCTAGTTCATCACGTTCCTCTTCGTTAGACGTCCAGCGAGTCCAGTACAATTTTTGTCAAAGCTAAGTGCGACAAAATGTGAGCGCGAACAGCTCTCGCATATGCATGATCGGCAAGAAATTTTTCGACACAATTTTCTGCATAAATGAGCTTGAAAACCTCTTCAATCCCACTATCGGGCATGATCATGCCAATTGATCCCATAAACGACATCAGAGATGAAATCCACCAAGTCTCACTATGACGTTTTTCAAATCAGATGTTGGGTCAGCAGCTCCCACGATGTCGCGAGCTTTTTAGTACAGCGTTTGATCAAATGTGATGAAGGTGATTTTTTGACTGCAACGCTTTGAATTCTCCACAGCTTCGAGAAGCGATGTAAGGATCGTGTCATAATCCGATGGCGGCGCATTGATAAACGAAAGACAGATAACTTTTGAGCGTTCGTAGTGCATATTGGCTGTTACACTCTCCTTAAATTCATTCCATCCCGGAATTCCAACAGAGCAACTCCATTTTCCGTAAAGCCAAATTAAATCTGGTATTGTTGGTAAAATGTCGCTCGGAAGTTGACGAAGAGCTTCGACATCGGCAACAGTTATAGTCTGTAAGCCTGCCGATTTATGTTTATTGTAAGAGAGTACAGGAACCATGCCCAATTGTGCAACTTCTGAAGCTGATTTTATTTCGACAATACGCGGAATTTTTTTCTCACGCTGGATAGCTGTGTAGGGAGTCACACGCTGTATTCCTCCCATTGCATGAAACGTTCCATGACCGTCAAGGGTGTTTATGTTAAAATCCGCATTGTCAAATACAAATTGACTGAATGAATTTTCCAGAATTTCACTTTCAGCTCGATGAATGCATGAATTCTCGAAAATTGTTATTTCTCGATACGGTGCACTGAATCCCATTGCTGATAATATGTTGATGAGACTCTTTGAACCAAATTTCTTGTAAAGGAAAGTCCCGACACCCAACTGCAGCGGAGAGAAAAACGAACGAGGACGTACGGCTGTTATTAT